>CAIGQV010017602.1:3670605-3718957 GCA_903798115.1 Danio jaintianensis | reverse complement strand
AAATGATGACAGAATATATATTTTTGGGTGAGCAATCCTTTTAAACCTTGGGGATCCATAATACTGGATTTTGCCAATATAAGCCAATAATTTAAAATTTTAGTTTAAATTTTCAAATTGAAGTTTCAATGTAGCCTCAAATAGCAATACGATCTGTCATTTTATTAAAAAAATTAAAAGTCAATATACTTTTTAACCGCATATGCTTGCATCGCACAGGTAGTGCAAGATAAGCTTTAGGTGGTTTAAAAAAAGATTCCTTGGCTGGGATCATGCAGTGCACTTTGAAGTTACATTAAAACTGCAGTTTGGAAGTTAAGCACCATATAAGTCCACTATATAGAGAAAAAAAATCTTGAATGTTTTCCTCAAAAAAACCTTAAAGTGATCATTTCCCCAAAAATGAAAATTCTGCCATAATTAAAAAAGTTTCTTTCTTCTGTTGAACACCAAAGAAGATATTTTGAAATATTGCTGAGACCCACTGATTTTCATATTATTATAATTCTTCCTACTATGGAAGTCGGTAGATGCCAGCTACCAGCACTCTTTAAAATATCTTCTCGTGTGTTCAGCAGATGAAAGAAACTCATAAAGGTTTAAATCTACACGAGGGAGGGTAATTTTCATTTTAGGGTGAATTAACCCTTAAATTTCCTTTCGACAAAAGAAAGAATAATATTAACATCAAGGGGGTGATTAACATTACCCACAAATTATTATTCTGGAAGTTAACAAGTTATTTAAAAGTACCAAAACAAAGTGGAAGAGAGTCAACAAGTTCCATTTTGCCACCTACTCTGACATGTGTGTGTTCAGTGCTTGGTGGCAGCATCAGTGACATGTCTGCCATCAGGTGGAAGAATGGTGGCGTCACAGGATAGCGTGGAGGCAAAGCGAAAGCATGTCCAGCGTTAAAAGAGTTGTAAGGGCTGCATGAACTGGTGACGGGCAGACAGATCTCCAGCAGATGGCACCAGTATTGCCCATTAGCACAGCCGCCAGTGGTGTTACACATGGCCATCAGGGAACAGCAGCTGAAAGGGTTGAGGAGGGAACTGCAACCTGAGAGAGAAGAGAAGATGTATTACTGAGAGGTTGACAAACTGTTAAAGCGTGTGTTGCTAATTAGTGCTTTGTTTGCTCACCAGGTGGTACAAGGTGATGACTTGGGCTGCAGTATGGCCGTAAGATCTGCATTCTGGCAAAGGTATTCTGATCACTGGGCTGCGTTACCATTTCCAAGGACAGCACTCGACCCTCGTGACTGAACCACAGACCTGGGAACAGCATAATCTGTGGACACGCACCTAGTTAAAATAGGCATGTATTGACACTCAGTGATAAAATGAACATTTGTGTGTACACTTTTTTTCTTGTTATATATATATATATATATATATATATATATATATATATATTCATTCATTTTCTTTTCGGCTTAGTCCCTTTATTAATCTGGGGTCGCCACAGCGGAATAAACCGCCAACTTAACCAGCATATGTTTTACGCAGCGGATGCCCTTCCAGCTGCAACCCATCACTGGGAAACATCCATACACACTTATTCACACTCATACTCTACGGACAATTTAGCTTACCCAATTCACCTGTACCGCATGTCTTTGGACTTGTGGGGGAAACCGGAGCACCTGGAGAAAACCCACGTGAACATGGGGAGAACATGCAAACTCCACACAGAAACGCCAACTGACCCAGCCGAAGCTCGAACCAGCGACCTTCTTGCTGTGAGGTGAACGTGCTACCCACTGCGCCACCGTGCAGCCCATATATATATTTATATCAAGAAGCATTTTCTAGAGTAGTAAAAAAAATATTGCCTTGTTTTCAGAAATAAGATGTCAAAATTCTGGCAATGGGGAAAGCAAAATAATCTTGTTTCGCTTTGAAATAAGATTATTTTGCTTACCCCATTCACTCAAAGAATATTTTTGCTGCTTGTTTTAACTACTTATTTAAAATGAGCTCAAACAACACAAATCCTAAGTTTTTTTTTGGACAGTTTAATTGTTTTAAAATTGTAAAAACCATTCAGTTAATGTAATTTATTTATATTGGGACGACATGAAGGGATTGTGTGGAACCCTGCATTTTTTGGAGTGCATGTGGTTCATGTTCCAATACAAATTATATTATTTTGATAATGATAACATTTAGTTCATGCTTGCAAATTTAGTAAAAATGCAAGAATCTATCATTTTATCTTGCATTTACCTTATTTCAAGAGTTCACACTTAGCTGATGATTCTTCAAGACGAAGATGGCTAAGGTAAGGAAATCTGGCTATTTATGTGTGTTTGGATTCATCTGATTGATATATCATGTGATCACTAATGCAGGACCAGCCGTGGTCAATCATAAGCACGTGATTCTCTCAAAATTAGTTTATAAATAAACTTCACTTTGCAAAGCAGAAGTGAACTCTTTTCTGCTTTTTGTTAGCACTACTGATTTATTTGGATATGGGGGAAATTACAAATGGCAGTAATTGTTCAAACTACATGCTCTACAAACCAGTGTGTTGACGACAATACTTTCAAATTTAAACAATACAGCAAGAAAACGCCAATTTGCTTAATCAAGTAGCCAAACAAGCTGTTTTGTACAGCTAAATTCAATAAATGTGAATGAGACTGGAAGGTTACAAATAGGCTACAATGGCCACACCCATTCTTACATGAAAAATAAAGTCAATAGGATGTGGCTAATTAAACGTTGCAAAACAAGGTATGGAATGAGGAAGGTATGGAATTATGCAGTGGATGGAAGATTTGTGGAGCAGCGTTCATACGAGTTCATACGAGGGTTCATACGGGTTCATACGAGTGCCGGAAATCCTTGAAAACACTTGAATTTTAATCTAGTGTTTTCAAAGTTTGAAAAGTGCTTAGATTTTGGATAAAGTGCTTGAAACTGCTTGAAAATGTAATTGTGTTTTAGTGAAAAATGTAGTGCTAAAAATGTGGGCAATTATTGTTGGAGCTGACCTTGTAGAAGTTTTCAGATGCAATAGTTTGGGAAAATATTTTCCTGTATAACCTGATACAGTGGCTACTGAACTGACCCCTACATTGCACAGACTATTGTACCATTTATGGTTAGGAGTAAAATGTTAGTGGATGAGCATAACATATATTTATAAAAATGTTTAAAAATTGTATTACCTCAACCAAGTGTGGTCCTGGGTCTGGTGGAGAGGGTTGCAGTTGTAATTGCGACACTGTGTATATGCCTGACATTAGTGGTACACCAGTCACATAACTCTCCAGCGACGGCAAAGACACTATAAAGGGAAAATGATTGACAATGCTGTCAGTAACTTGGTCTGACAAAGGTTTTGTGACATGGCTTTTATTAACTGAATGTGAACCGTAAATAACTCTGTAAACAAATGGATGATGTGCTTTATTTAAAAAATGAAAATTCTGTCATCATTTACTCACCTTCACTTGTTCAAAATCTTCTTGAGTTTCTTTCTTCTGTTGACAACAAAGGAAGATATACTGAAGACAGTTGCAATTGACTTCAATAGTATTTTTTGTTCCTACTATGGATGTCAATGACTGCTTTTTTCCATTTTTCAGAATATCTTGTTTTGTGTTCAACAGAAGAAACATAAAAGTTTAGAACCATGTGAGTGTGAGTAAATGGTGAATACGTTTACATTTTTGGGTGAACTATCCCTTTAATGTATCACCTTAAATTTTGATGGTCATTTCCAAACAATAATCAATTTCATGCCTTGAGCAATGTAATGCATAATAACAAATAATTACACCAAATTTTTTTAGTTTAAAATAAATATATAATGATAACTGCAAAACTTTGTTTATTTTTACCTGATATTGTTTTTTCACAGATAACAAAATTCCTCTTATTACACTGTTCATTCATCCACTGTCCGGAGGCCAGAGCCATTGCAGCACATTCTTTCTCACTGTCTTCAGCATCTAAATCATCAAACAAACCCTCTGCCATTCTTTTCCTCATCCAGACCCCAACTGGATCTTCTCTGGAATTAAAAACAAATACAGGATCAGACATTACTGAAGATTCAGTACTTGGTGTCTAAAACTTCAGTATCTAAATAATATATGCATTCTGTACTTTATACAGTTCCCTTTAAATATTTCTGTAAAAAAAAAAATAACTCTTACAGATGGAATGAATTTTGTATGAAGCTCTGAACAGTCACACTGTCCACCAAAGCAAGGTCTCCTCCTCTCTCGTCTCTCTGACAGATGCCTCTTGCTTCCAGCCATGTTGACGTAAATGAGGGCATCCAGTAACAGCGCAAACCATCACGGTCAATTTTTGCTCCCTTTGGGCAATCATTTTCTAGTGCAAAGCATGAAATATTCCAAAAACATGAGATGCATCTTCACATAACGAAGGCAAGGCACGTAACATAATGCTCTGTGATTGAAAACAATTAGCAAGAATAATATCCATTACTGAGCAAGGCAGACAAAACATCTCACCGCTGAAGCAGCTTGTAAAAACACAGAGAATCCAAATGAAAGGCAGGTGCATAATATTTGCCATTCTATCCGATCCTCTGGTAGAGCATCATGAATGTGAGTAATCATGAATAATATACAGAAGAGACTGCATCATGGAAAGCCTGTGTCCGTCCACTAACTTTTACTTCTCGTCTTCATCTCTTTCTCTCTGGCCTCTATCTTTTTGTCTTTCTCTCTTACTTGTCCATTTATTGCTTGGTGACCTTTTAGCATTGTGCATTTCAACACACAGTTTCACCCCCCTTTAACATTCGCATGACTTTCGGTTTGTCTCACAGCAACAGTCCTAGAAGAGAAAGAGTGGACAGAGTCCCTCATTAACATGCTGTAAAATCCCTGTTGATGAATAGGCAGTTAAAACCACTCATCCAGTTTAAATGCGTCACCACCTCCTTTATTACACTAAAATATAAAAAAAACAAAAAAGAGCATTCTGTAGGCATTAGTGGTGCCATTTTCAATTGGAATAAAACATCTTTTTGTGCAGCTTTACTTAAGCTTCTGTCCAAACCCTTGGAAATATCTAGTCTGACCTTCGAGCAACTGTTTATTTTTTTGCTGTAGGACATTCTGTAAGTCATTCTCCACTCCAATTTAAATGTACAGAAAATAGTACTGTGGAAATACTGCAGAAAACAGGAAAGAGTGAGCTCTTCTCGGAAGACGCACCAGCCGTTGCTAAGCAACAGAGTAGATAGAGCAAGGGTTGACAGTCATTCTTTTCAAAGCGAAGCAGATAGATGTAACAAAGCTTCCTCGGATGAATACCAGGTCATAGCTTTCAGGAGTGAACAATGGAACAGCATCTAATAGTTTTTAGCGAAAAGGCCAATGAGAATCAGATTGGATTCTGGTGACCTTTTTTATCCCCAAACCTTACCGGATCTAGATTTTACATTGCAAACTAAATCTTGTTTGTGTAGTTTCAAACCTTTATGACTTTCTCTCTTATACGGAAAACAAAACAAACTGTGTTAAAGAATGATAGTAGCCAAGAGGTTTGAAAACATATATATATTTTAAATATTACAAACAGATTCAGAAGGACAAGAGGTTGGATAAACTAACAGCATTTTTTATTCTTTTAATTTTCATTTTCCAATTCTACTTTAATCTTAAAAAAATAACTATGTAAAAGTCTGTGTTGTGTTATTTATACTTTTTTAAAAGAGGCTTAAGATTGTAATAGATTACATTTTACCCAAGACTGTGTATATTAAGTTTGGGTATAAAATAAAATAAATAAATAAATAAATTAAATAAAATAAAATCTGTTCTTATACGGTGTTGGGCATTTGTTCTTGAAAGTCTTTTGTTTTATTATTTCCACTTTTAATAGCACTTTTACCTAGAATGCTGCCTCAAGTTGGAATTCTGAACTGGGAATTTAAAAAAAAGAAAAAAAAAAAGAAAAAAAAAAAAAGAATCTAATATAGCTGCTCAGTGAATCAACATAAATTAGACAGCAGTAATATATAACTTATTACCACTCCTGTTTGTCTGTGTGTCAAAAAACTTGATACAACAGTACAATCCAACCATTTGCACATGGGTATAGTTATAGGAACTATCCACCCAATTGGTCCCATGCACAAGAACAAAATTTCCCCATGAAACATTTCCCTGGTAGTATTTGCTTCATATAGGAACTCTAAAGTGTCTCTGTTGTGTATTGCGTAATTCATGATAACAGAGGTGGAATGTAGATTACTTGTAGTTACTTGTAGTCCTGACAAAGGGACACAAAATCACAGACAAGATAATGCGGTTAACATTAGCTTTCTGTATTTGTATGTCTTGTAACAGTTTAAAATAGTGTGTCTGTGTTTTATTTGGTAGTTTCTATTGTTCTGAGTAAGACCCTGCTATGCAGTAGCACATGATTTACCCCTAAAGTATTTCCTAGCTGAAATAACCTGGGTAAAAAATATTACTCTTTAAAAATAAAAATAACATAACATATACTTTCACATAACATCACATTCCTTAAAAAGTAATTAACACATTGTTACATACTTTCCCCCAATCACTCATGCAGTGTAAGCACTTCCACCAATAGTTATGAAAAAGTTCCTCTGGTGACTAAGCCCTCTGTGAATATGATCCACCTGTGCTATCTCTACAAAATAGAATAATTGACTTGTATTGCTATCAAAGAATGAATCTTGTGTAATGGAATACCATCAACTCAGCATTAACCTTGTTCCAGTGTCTGTACATTTTAATTATTCTAAATTAGAGGCGACATGCATGAGTCATTTGCATAAACACGCCCAAACCTCTACATATAAGGACTTCCTGTACAACCTTTCCATAAACATATATGCACATTAATTTCTTGCACAAATTTGTGTGCACCCTTGAGTCATGGCTTTTTACAATCTATTGGCTTCCACTGCAGAAAAATCCCAAAATTTTTGGGTATGACCACTGTCATCTTTTGCTGCTGACATTGTTTGAAGTCTCAGCTGGTACTGTATCAAAGTTCAAATAACGGTATAAAAGGGAAACTCTGCTATTTTTTTTTTTATAGGCTAATTTTACAACTCCTCTTAACAACTGATCCCTGGGTCTGGTGGGAGCCCTTTTAGCTTAGCTTAGCATAAATCATTGAATTGGATTAGAACATTAGCATCTTGCAAAGAATTAAAAAATACAAAAAAGGGTTTTAATACTTTTCCTATTTAAAACTTTACTCTGTAGTTACATCTGATACTAAAACTGAAAGAAAATTAAAAGTTGCTATTTTCTAGGTCGATATGTCTAGGAACTTTACTCACTCATTCTGGCCATGACGATCAAGGAACTTTGCTGCCATAGCATGGCTGCAGCAGTCCCAATGATTTTATGCAGTACTGTTACCTTGTACCCTATGTTGGGGGCTATTTTTAAGCGCTGTATAATATTCATTTAATTATTTTCTTTTCGGCTTAGTCCCTTTATTAATCTGGGGTCACCACAGCGGAATGAACCGCCAACTTATCTAGCATATATTTTACACAGCGGATGCCCTTCCAGCTGCAACCCATTACTGAGAAACACTCATACACACTCATTCACACATATACACTACGGACAATTTAGCTTACACAATTCACCTACAGCGCATGTCTTTGGACTGTGGGGGAAACCGGAGCACCCGGAGGAAGCCCACGCGAACACGGGGAGAACATACAAACTCCACACAGAAATGCCAACTGACCCAGCCGAGGCTCGACCAGCGACCTTCTTGCTGTAAGGCGATTGTGCTACCCACTGCGCCACCGTGACGCTGCTGTGTAATATCATCATGGCAAATGTTTTGGCTTCCCTTCACTAAAATGCTCTTGGTGCATTTGCATGCTTAGTAAAATACACCAAACGAGTTAATGTGTGTTTAAAGGCAGTGGGAGAGGTGCTTTGAAAAAAAAAAAAAAAAAGGAAAAGACTCTGAGGTGATGAATCCCAATTAAACAGCTCGTGAGCATGGCAATGAAAAAAAATAAAAAAAGAATATTGTTGTGCAAATGACTAAAACATTCATACCTCTCTGATGCAAGTCAAAATGGTGTTTTCTTCTTGATGCAAAAATTCTACATCAGTGTCATTAGATGAAGTTATAGTGATGTTAAATGTGTTTATTTGTAAATTGGATTTCAGAATTATTCATGAACATGCTATTTATACTAAATCTTGCTTCTGCTGAAATATTTGTGGCAGGCTGTTGTTCAGGGCTGAATAACAATTATCTGCCAGATAGATTATTACGCTGAGCACTGCTCAGAATGTCTGATTACTTTCTGAATCAATTCCCCATCTTTTTTCATTAGCATTGAATCTCATCATCACCTTTTTATTCTTCAATGTACAGAAAAGACTTGCCAAACAATGAATGTTCCTTGAACATTTTGTTCATCTGCATCACAAAAAGATTCTGAACGTGAAGCTTATGAAGTGGCACCTGCTTGAGTGGTTGTCCTTGGAAAGTGTCAGCACATTAGACGTTTAATTCTCTCATACTAAAGGTAAGAGAGTGCAGCTACAGTATGTCGTGCAACAACATAAACTCATTTTACCTACCCAACACTGGTAAAATCTTTTTTACTTCTCCAACGCTTCCCTCAACCTGACAATACTCTCGGGCTTCACCTCCTCTAATCCTGCTAATACACATGAACAACACCCTAAGCCCAAAGGGAAACACTACAAAAGATAGTCCTTCTCTGTTTTATAGAGGAAAGAGACAATCTAAATCCCTAAAAGCAAAAACTGAGCTGAATTTTAGGAAACATGAGTGGATCAAGTCAATAAAGCAGATTAAAACACCTCACCCATAGAACAATGTTTGCACTGTTTAATACTCTGTGAAAAGCAGACCTTAAAGGCTGCAAGTGCTTGTAACTTTATATTGATCTGCTGAAAGATTGAAACTGTCCAGTGTCCCTAAAGTCTACCAGAATACTAAACAGACCCTATTTAATTGTCCAAAACATTATCCTGGTCTTGCAAAAAAAATATTTGTGTCCGATATTAAAATGTAAAAAACTAAAAAAATCGTATGAATTCTCAAGCCATGCTTTCTATTCCTTGCCTCTGATTTGCTACATTCAGTTATCGCTCAGTCAAAGCATGATGGACAAAATAAAGTGCTTATAATTTAATTTCTCAATATATTTAATCACTGAGAAGATCATGAACATAAAATGAATTAAAAAAAAAATTTTAAATCCTGTAACGATCCTCAAATGATTATTTTACCTAGGTGATCAAATATTTCTAGTTGTTAAAATGAATTAATTTAATATTTGTGTTATATGGTGTGCAAGATATTGACCATCATAAAGCCACAGGTTACTTAGTAAACATGTTTATTAGAATACAACATACAGCAACTGTACAAAGAAATTAAATATTCCAGATAAATTTCTGGACACATTATAAGGAGACCATCAACATGTTCTTGGTGGGTTGCCAGTTCAAATTGATCTGGACTAAGCAGAGGTTGAGAAAAGTTTTTTCATACCATGTCCACTAATGTAAATTTATTCTCCTGTTTTGTAGGAACGACATTAACAAAGGTCTTGTACAGAACAGCTCCCATAGGAAGTTGTGGGATGGTACCTCTGGCTTCAGCACTTCGTGGTAAAGGAACATACACCTCCTTAGTATATCTGACAATACCATCCTCGAGGGCATACAGTGTTTTATTGGTTCCAATACCGACCTGTGATGACACAAAATGAGAGAATAATTTCTAAAAAGGATTTAGTTTATTTTAGTAGTTTTATGGAAATTTATTTCAGAAATATGAAAAATGTAAAACCATTATGATTACAGGGGTTGGACAATGAAACTGAAACACTGGGACACTGAAAAACAATTTAGTGTTGGAGGCTTCATGGCTACATTTTCTCCCCATAGACGTCCATTCATACGTATGCAAATAAGGCAGACCGGAAACCCAAGCTCGTACGACAAGTCTCGCAGTTGGTTGCATTGGAAAGTTCAAGCTTGGTGAACTCTGACCTGCGAAATCGCATCACGTGGCTGCGTAATCCAATCGAAGATCAAAACATGACCTATCTGTACAGAAATGTAAAATATGGACCAATCGCTTGATTTTTTTAAATGCCTAATTATCTTGTTTAATCCCGCCTCTTTTCGAAGCACCATACTACAGAATTTCGCATGCTCAAACTGCATAAGAGCAGAGTGTAACGGTTTAATTAGCAGAGCAATAGCACAGTTTTGCTTAAAATGTTGCAATGCACACAACATTGTGGGTGACATATCAGAGATCAAAAGAGGACAAATTGTTGGTGTGAGCCTCACTGGCACATCTGCGACCAAAACAGCAAGGCTTTGTGATTATCAACAGCCACGGTGTAACTGTGTACAGAGTAACTGTGGACAGAAGAGGAAGCTGTCTGAAAGGGATGTCCGGGTGCTAACCCAGATTGTATCCAAAAAAACAAACAAACATAAAACGAGGGGGGGGACGGAAATGCTATGTGGAAACTTCCACTATGGGGATTTCGTCAGAAAGCCAATCATTCTGAAGAGTAATTAAACGGGCCAATAAAATGCCAATGAGTTGGCGGTGTCAGCGTGCGCAGCTGGCAGCAATCATAATCAGCTTGTGAATAAGAATGCCGGCTGTGCCACACAACAACACATTTTCTAGCTGAAGAAGCCGAACTACAGCTGTCAGCTAAGGTGCAATCCCTGTGGCGAAGGAACATAGCATTTCCGTTCCCCCACTCGGGGAACGAGGGTTACTTTAGTAACCGTTACGTTCCCCAGCGGGAGGGGAACTTCAATGCTATGTGGAAACTTCCACTATGGGGAAATCTATGGAAAACGCCATAGTGATTGAACCTTACTACGTCGCTGGTGAGAGGTTTGCCAGGCTCCGGCGTGAGCGCACCATCATCACCAGAGACGCAGCCCACCAACGTGTCCCCTGGCCCTAACTTACCTTACTTACCTGTGAAGCGCTTAAAGGCTTATTTATATTTTTTGGGGAGTCGTAAGAAATACACCTAGTTAAGATTCTAGGAATTTTAAATTAAGTCCCGATAGGGAGGACGCTGCGGAGGCCACCTGCTGCCCAATGGGGAGACCTGGTGGCAGGAAGACATATGAACTAACCCTGAAAAGGGGGAGAACACATATGAAGGATGGTTAGTGGGGAGGGAAGACACGGGCCTGCCTAAGAGGAGGAACTACACCGTGGCTGAGTGAAGCATATGGGATCGCCAGCGGGGATCGCGCATAGCAGGCACCTATACCCAGAACGCGGGCTGAACAAGTGGGCATGCCAACTACGTAATGGGCCAGGCACCTGACTCCTCCGCTGAGTCAGATGCTGGGGGCCTCGGAGGAACTCTGCAGGGTTCGCCAAATGGGGAACTCAACTGAACAGAGTGAATAAGCGCACGAATCTCTGTGTTAGAGAGAAAGGCGCAGCAAGCGTGTTTCAACACCGTACTGAATTTCCTCATTCACTGGCGTATTCAGCACACGTGAGGAAAATCAGCCCACTCAAAGATTATAGAATTTTTACGAATGTATTAGGTGTCGCCCAGCCCGCAGCTCTACAGATGTCTGTTATAGAGGCGCCGCGTGCTTATGCTCAAGAGAAGGCGATACTCTTAGTCGAGTGCGCTCTCACTCCCGGGGTACGCGGCTCACCCTGGCATAGAAAAGCGAGGGAGATGGCATCCACTATCCAGTGGGCCAACCTCAGAATGGATACGGCACTTCCCGTCTGCCGATCATAACAGAAAAGGAGCTGCTTAGAGTCGTAAGCTCTAATGCGGTCACATAGCGCCGAGCGCGAACAGGACACAGCAAAGAAAGGGGCTGGGTCTGCCTCCTCCGTGGGCAGCGCTTGCAGGTTCACTACATAGTCTAAAGAAGCGCTGTAGGAACCTCGGGCACCTAGGTGAGCCGGGGTCTAAGGAAAACGTGAGAGTGGGCCGGCCCGAATTGCTGGCACACTTCGCTGACCGAAAATGCCTCCAGATACCCGACCCTCTTGACCAATGCCAACGCGACCAGCAGAGCTGTCTACCTGGACAGAAAACTTAAAGATACTGAGTCAAGTGGATCGAGCAGACCTCTCCTAAGAGAGATCTCCAAGTGGGTATGAGAGGGGGACAGGATTGATTTAATTAACCAGCGTCTCGCGCCTCTGGGAACTGGATGATGAGGCGATGCTTTCCCAGCGCGCCGCCATCCCCGCGTCCTCAGAGCGGGGATGATCGTAACGCCAACCCCTCAGTGCGAAGGGGACAGCCTTAGCTCCAGCCAACTGAAGGAGGAAAGCATCACACTGATCTGGCATGTCGGGGGTCTTTCCCGGAGAGAAGTACACAACACAGCGAATAGACTCCACTTCAGGGCGTAGGCATGCCTCGTAGAGGGTGCTCTAGCCTGAGTGACGGTGTTAACCACCGAACCGGTAAGTCACCTAAGTCCTCCACGCTCCATCTATGGACCACATGTGATTCCAGAGATCTGGGCGCGGGTGCCAGATGGTGCCTGTTCCAAAGAAGAAGGTGCTTCTTCAAAGGAATATGCCAGGAAGGGGCCATCACGAGGAGAGAGCTAAAATACAGGTCAGATTGAGCCAGAGAGGCGCAATAACAGACCTGCTCCTCGTCCTCCCTGACGTAACACAGTATCTGCGAGTAGGCTCACTGGAGAGAAATGCGTATTTACGCACGCCCAGGGGCCAGCTGTGTTAGCCAGCGTGCAGAGCGCACCTATAACAGCTGGACAGCCGGGGTGGAGTCTCAGTTTTCCCGGGCGTGAACTGCCGTGAGAGCGCATTGGCTGCACGGTTGAGTTCGCCGGGGGAAAAAAAATGGCACGCAGTGATTCCGCCGCGTATGACTCCGGAGGAGCAGACGGCGAGCGAGCTGAGACATGCGGCGAGAGCGGATACCCCCTGTGCGGTTGATATACGCCATCGTCGCCGTGCTGTCCGTCCTGACCAGCACGTGTTTCCCCTCTAGCACCGATAGAAACAGTGCAGCGCGAGATACACTGCCAACAGCTCCAGGCAATTAATATGCCAATGCAACCGGGTTCCTTCCACGGACCCGCAGCTGCATGCCCGCAACACACGGCCCCCCAGCGCGTACTGTAAGCATCCGTCGAAACGACGACATGCCTGGACACTTGTTCTAGAGGCACACAGGCCTGTAGAAACGCAGGGTCTGTCCAGAGGCTGAGGGCACGGCGACACAACGGAGTGACAGTCACCCGGTGCGTGCCAGTGTGCCATGCGCGTCTAGGGACCTGATCGGGAAGCCAATGCTGAAGCGGTCTCATATGGAGCAGCCCGAGCGGCGTGAAGTGGCTACGGATGCCATATGCCCCAGGAGCCTCTGAAATGATATCAGTGGGACCACAGTTTTCCTGTCAAACTCTCTCAGACAGGTCAGCATCAGCCCAGCGTGCTCTCGAGGGAGGCGCGCCGTCATGGTGATCGAGTCCAGCTCCAACCCGAGAAAAAAGATGCTCTGCACGGGGGCGAGCCTACTCCTTTCTCGGTTGACCCGAAACCCCAACAGGTCGAGGTGCCGGAGCACCCAGTCCCTGTACATAATCAATTGATCCCGCGAGTGAGCTAAAAAAGCCAGTCATCGAGATAATGGAGTATGCAGATGCCCGCGAGCCGAAGGGGCATTAGGGCATCCTCCGCGAGCTTCGTGAAAACCCGCGGAGACAGGGAGAGCCAGAAAGGGAGGACTTTGTACTATCATGCTCGACCCTCGCACGCAAACCGCAGAAACTGCCGGTGGCGTGGGAAAATGGAGAAATGAATGTACGTGTCCTTCAGGTCTATCGCTGCAGACCAATCCTGAGGACGGACGCACCGGGGGATGTGCTTCTGCATGAGCATTATGAGCGGCTGCTTGTAAGGCAGCGGGTCAAAATGCGCAGAACTAGGATTTGTCATAACCCACTGCTCTTTTAGGGCACGATGAAGTACAGACTAAAAAGCCCATACCTCATCTCGGCTGGAGGGACCGGCTTGATTGCATCCTTCGCCAGGAGGACAGCAATCTCCTCGCACAAGAGAGGGGCGGACACAGGGCTGACACCTGGTGTAATACACGCCCGTGAACTTGGGGGACCGTTTAGCGAACTGAATCGCATAGCCGAGTCTGATTGTCCGAATAAGCCATCGCGATGGGCTGGGCAGCGCTAACCAGGCTGGCAGAGCCCACGCGAGTGACATCATCGGTGCAATCACTGACGCACCAGCGGTGGGGCAGCATGGGATGGGAGAGCTCACCCCGGGAGGCATGCGTCCCAAGGAAGAGCGGAAGTTAAGAGGTTTAATCTTAACTTCGTCCCAAGAGCCCGCAGGGCGGCTAGGAGTGCGAGAGAAAGGAGCCCGTCCTCTGGCACTCACAGAGCCTGTGGCGAAGAGCACCGATCCTGCGAGCTGGAAGGCATAGCGTCCCATACTGGCAGTGTTCGGGCTATCACACCTGGAGAGAGGAAAAAATTGCTCTTATAAAATTTAGTAGCCATACGGCCTTTTTGTTAATGATATGGGTGTCCGTGGCCCTCCGCCAGGGAAAGAGCAAACATCCTTTTCTCCGAGTGGCCCGTCTCAGGGACGATTCGCGGTCCGTACTGGACTTAGCGGCCCCCTGAGGCGGGGGGCGGTGATCGTCTGTGAGGTGCTCAACGCTGCCGCTTAACCAGTTGAACAAACAGGGCGGCGGAGCAGATTTTGGAGCCACAGACAAGCGCCCTCGGCGAGAAGCAGCCAAAGTGGACAAATCGACGGGGAGAGCGGTTTTTGAGCCTGCCGATCGCACTTGACTACTCTTTCACCGAAGTGAATTCCTGGGTGAACTCACCCCGGTGTCGCCGAACAGGCCAGCCTGGGATATGGGTGTGTTAAGAAAGCGAACTTTGTCAACGACACGCATATCTGCCAGGTTTAGCCAGAGGTGGCGTTCCTGGACCACTAGTTTGGTCATCGTCCTTCCCAGGGCACTCGCAGCCGACCTGGTGTTTTTAGAGCAAAGTTGGTTGCAGTGCGTAGTGCATTAAGCCTGGGTCGGAACCTTCCTCGTGCCGCTGGGCCAGCGCTTGCACTAGCCATAGCAAGCAAAACGGAAGCAGCCTGGCCCGCAACAGTGTAGGCTCTGGCCCTGAGGGACGCAGACAACCTACACGCTTTGGACGGGAGCCGAGGCTAACCACGCCAGGAAGGGGCAACACGCGGGCAAGATTGACCGCGCTAGCACCCTCGACCTGGGGTTTTGCCTCGTACCCCCTGGCTGCTCCGTCATCGAGGAAGGTGAGGGCGGAGCGCACGAAGACCGGGCAGAAAAAGGTGCCCTCAGCGTTGCGTGAACTTACTGTGCACCTCCGGGAAGAAGGGGACGGGAGGCTTAGAGGGTTTCCCCTTCTTATCCTCCACGTAACACCCATCTAATCGGTCCGGCGGCGAAGCTGGGGGACAAGCCATCTCCAGCCTCGTCGCCGAAGCAGCCCGGGTTAGCACGGCCATCATATCAGATGCCATATCCGGAGCCTCGCTTAACACCCCTGAGGGAGGAAGCGGGTCCGAATTGTCATCGGAAAATGACAGCCCACCCTCAAGATGCAGCGATGGACATCTGGTCCTCGGTGTCATCGAGTGAGAGGGCGACCCTCCCGAAGGATGGTGCGCTTCTCTCACTCGAAGCTTGGATGGAGCGCGCTGAGGAATGGGAGGTCCGCAAGCCCGAGGGCGGCGGATTGACCCCCACTGTGACCCTCAGATCTGCCCGAGTGCCAACCGCTACTTGCGGGGGACAACAGGGGTGGTTCGCCCTTTTGCAAGAGCGAGCCGCGATCTTAGCTGCGCAACAGACATGCCATCGCAGTGATGGCATGTGCTGCCCGCGAGCACCGCATTAACATGCTGGTCCCCCAGACATGCAATACAGTGCTCGTGCCCATCATCCGTGGACAGGAAACCAACACATCCAGAAACGCACGGTCGGAGCGACGTCTTTAAAAAGACGCGCTGCACGACCGTGTTGCTCTTTTAGGAATATTGCTTAAATTTATACGCACCGCTCTTGAAGTACCGGTCCAGTGAAACACCCAGGGATGGGAGAAACCCAGCTCGACCACCGCTGCTTGCGTTGTTGCTCGCACTGGAACCGGGAGAAATCAGCCTCTCAGAAGACGGCAGCTTTCTCTCACTCTCTCTCGAACAAAGTCGGAGGATGACAGCAAAACGTCTCTTTCAGACTGCACATGAGGCTTCTGAAAGCGAAAAGGTGTTGTTGTGTGGCACAGCCGGCATTCTTATTCACAAGCTGATTATGATTGCTGCCAGCTGCGCACGCTGACACCGCCAACTTATTGGCCCGTTTAATTACTCTTCAGAATGATTGGCTTTCTGACGAAATCCCCATAGTGGAAGTTTCCACATAGCATTGAAGTTCCCCTCCCGCTGGGGAACCACAGCTGCACATCTCACTGCAGAATTAAATGTGCACCTCAACTCTTCTGTTTGTACCAAAACTCTTCGTTGGGAGCTCCATAGGGTCAATAAACATGGCCGGGCAGCTATAGCCACTTTGTAAACCCACTTTGGGGTGTTTTGGTGGAGTAAGTCAGAAAACCTTTTCTTCCACCAGCATCACGTAGGGACTTGGCCACTATTCTGCAAAAAGAATGGCTGAAAATCCCTCTGGCCACGGTGCAGGACTTGTACCTGTCATTCCCAAGACGAACTGAAGCTGTATTGGCTGCAAAAGGATGTCCTACACCATACTAATGAATTATTGTGGTCTAAAAGCAGGCGTTTTAGATTTATTGTCCAACCCCTATACATTTAATGCAATTCTAGACATTTATAGGTCACCCATAAAATATTGTTATACTTTGTTAAATATTTCTCATACTTTATTATTTGTAATGCACAATTGATCTTTTTAAACAGGTTTAAAAGCAACAATATGTTACAGAATATCAACGCATTGTTTTCGTCAGGATTGAAATTTCATTTCATTTTCCTTCTGCTTAGTCCCTTTATTCATCAGAGGTCGCCACTGCGGAATAACCTGCCAACTTATCCAGAGCATATGTTTTACACAGTGGATGCCCTTTCAGCCGCAACCCAGTACTGGGAAAGACCCATAAACACTCATTCACACACACGCACGCGCACACTACAGCCAATTTTAGTTTACCCAATTCACCTACAGCGCATGTCTTTGGATTGTGGGGGAAACCGGAGCACCCGGAGGAAACCCACGCGAACGCGGGGAGAACATGCAAACTTCACACAGAAATGACAACTGGCCCAGCTGGGACTCGAACCAGCTACCTTCTTGCTGTGAGGAGACAGTTCTAACCACTGAGCCACCGTGTTGCCCAGCATTGAAATTGATACATTGTTAAAAAATGACATGTAAAATACTTGATAAATTGCCACAAGACAACGCTATAGCTATATGCTGTTTTCAAGCACAAAAACAATTAGAGTACATTTATACACTTATATTTATACACTAAGGCAGTGTTTCCCAACCCTGTTCCTGAAGGCACAACAACAATACACATTTTCAAACTCTTGCTAATCAAACACACCTGAATCAACTCATCAGAACATAAGAAGAGACTCTAAAACCTGAAGTTAATGGGTCAGCTAAGGCAGACATCCAAAGTATGTACTGTTGTTGTGTCTCCAGGAACAGGGTTGGGAAACACTGCAAGTATTAGTCATACATATGCACTGAATGGTGATAAAATATTATTGCCCACTATTCTGACATTTTCATACAAAAAAGAAATATTAAATAAGACACTAAGCACAAATGTGCTTTTTTTGCGTATACAATCTCTTTCGTCAATTTATTTATTTTATGTGGAAATCAAAATAGGATGTCTTGTCTTTGACCCATGTGTAAAATACAAAAATAACAGCTATTCAGTAAAATACAGTAGTGTATTGCAAACATCTTACATGAGCTCCGGGATGCCAGCGCATTAAACCCTTGCGTTGTGTTGCGAGGATGTTGCCTGCATGTACAAAGTTCCCTTAAAAGAAGCACAAAACATATTAAAATAAAACAAAATAAAAGAGAATGAAACATAAAAACACAACTATACAAAGCCCAGTAGTAAAAAAAAAAAATCAAACAGCACAAACAATCATTATAGAGTTTTCATATCATATCAAGGTCAACAGACAAAAAAAATACCATCTTGTTTTTTGTAACCGTATCTGCGACCAGAACTTTTTCCTCCTAGGTTTTTGCTGCTCCCTCCTGACTTCTTTGAAGCAAACCTTGTCAGTACAACAGTTGGTGTTTCACTGAACAGAATACCTGCAAAGAAAAACAGCATCTATATCAGTGCAACATCCTGGGTGATATTCTTCATTGATATCAGTTTGATATAAATGCTTGTGAACTAGGCATTAATTCAGCATAAGTCTTGACAATCTGAATTACCATGTACAAAATAAAGCAAATCAGTTAAATTTAATAAATTTTAATAACTGTTGATGCTGCTGTCAACATTTAACACATGTTCACTTTGCAAGTGAAGGCTTAGCATGCTATTGTCAACTAACAGTCATTTAAAAAACCCGGAGGGAAAAGCAGTCCATTATTACATATCATCAGCTATTATTCAGTACTGACGTACACCGTACAGGATACAGTCCCAAAATAAAACCCCAAAACATTTTACTTACAGGGTCTGGATCGCAACAGCAAGGACGCGAGCGCCGCCATCTTGAATGACGTGAATGTGACGCAGCAGGCGCGTTCCCGTGATCCTTCAGGAGGACCCGCGCGAACTGCAGAATTTGGCTGGCGTGAGTAGAGAGATACACACATACAAAGTTAGCGAATGTTACATTTTGTACAGCTTCAATAGATGATTTGAGAGAATGTGTGGAGTTGTATGAGCAGTTGCACCTTTTCAATCCATGTGGTTTGCGCTCTCAAGTTGGAAAAGTTTGTTCTTTGCTGTCTTTCTGTTCATGTTTGCGAATGTAAATAACAGTTGTCTAAAGTCATATCCGACGGTTCTTTTCATCTTTATGGCCGAATGTCACAAAACTGTTTTACTGCAATGTTTTTAACCAATATCAATCGATCCTGTTTCAACCAAGTATTCTTGTTTAATTTTTGTTTCATTTTTGTTAAAGTAGCCATATTTTCTTGATAAAATACCGGAATTACTCTTCACAGAGTGGACTGCTAGAATCAGTAATAAGTCAATCATAAGTTGCCTAGCTTGCTGACAGATTTTGTTGAAACTAAGAATGATTTGTGGTAATAATAATAATACTTTAAAAAAATGTCAGCTACAATAGGTTGAAAGGGGGTAATTCACAGTCCTTATCTGCTAGCAATAATGTGTTTGTTTATCTGTTTTGAAGCAATTATGCAAAAAACATTTTTAAAATATGTCTTAAAATGTTGTCTTAACATTTAAACTCCTATTAAATTGTTTTCAAACATTTATAATTACTATTTTAATTAAGAATATATATGTGTTTTTTTACCTGAATAAGATTTTTGATATAAATAAAATGCTCGAACATTTAAAGTGCAGTGCAGTATTTTAAAAAATTAAAAATTATTATTATTATCATTGTTAATATTAATGTAATTATTACATTAAAAAATTTAACATATTATTTAAATATATAATGCAATATGTATAGTGTGGCACATTTAATCGTGCAATTTACATCTACATCTACATACATTCATTTCAGTGAATTTATCTATACAAAGCATATAGAATGCAAGTGTCTACTGTAATGTTTTAAATAACTTTTGTGACAAATGTCAAATAATATGTGAAATAATGTAATTCAGCATATTAAATATATTTATGTAAAATGAAAAAAAAGCTCCTGGGGGAGACAATTAGTGATTTGAATGATAAAAGCACAAATATTTAAAATGATAATTCAATGGTATTTTGGGGCTGCACTGTGAGTTTAATATGTCAACAAATGCTTCTTGTTCTAAAAATGCTTGACAAGATTTTTTCCTATGCAAGTTTTTGTTATCCTGAAATGACATTTTAGAGGGCGTCTTATGGTAAACATTATAATATTTTTTTTAATCTTATTTAAAAAAAATCAATAAATAAAAAACAGGACACATGCTAATGTACAAATTTCAGCTAAGTTAGAAAATATGTATTTTTATGGCTGCTTGTTAATAAACATTTTACTCTGAATTTTCTGTCAGACCACAGATCTTTGTATGACACCTCAGCATGACCTGCGTCAGCAGACCTGGATTCGTCTTAAGTGACAGCGACTCGAGTGATTCAGAAGAGCTGCCTGTGTTCGATTTCTCCCAGTCAAAATCCAGACAGGCCAACTTGGTGGTTTTAGACAGTTCAGACTCAGAAATGGCTCCATTTGCAAATCCTGTTTCATCTCTGGAGGTCCAAACTTCTGCTGGAGTGACTAAAAGTGACGTGTTGATGGTCAGCAGTGACAGCGAGGAGGAGGAGGAGGAGCCCATGATTCCCTTAGCTGTGAGACTCAAACAGAAACAGTGTGGTCTGGCTACATCCGCCACCAATGCAGAGCAGATCCGGGCTTCCAATGCAGTTTCAAATGGATGTTCACGCCTCTTAGATGTTCCAGCATATCATATCAACCCCGAGGCCCAGCCAGTTGAACGTAACAAGATCTGTAGCAACATAACAAGGCAGTACAGCTCAAACAACGATGCACCATACCTCACAAAAGAACCCGAAGCAGGGAATGGCACTTACCTGGCCAAACGCAAGAAAACCCCAGCAGAAGTGGAGGCTGCCAGACAAGAAGCCCTGAGGAAAAGAGCAATGCGAGAGCACCAACAGGAAGAGAAGGAGAGATTGAGGATGGAGAAGAAAGCTCTGGCTGATGCTGTGAAAGCCCTAAGGCCAGAGGAGTGCATCAAACACATGGTGGTGACGGTCGACCCAGGTAGGTGGCAGTGTGTGCCTGCAGTGCTCATCTC
Source organism: Danio jaintianensis (assembly GCA_903798115.1). Lineage (NCBI taxonomy): Eukaryota > Metazoa > Chordata > Actinopteri > Cypriniformes > Danionidae > Danio > Danio jaintianensis. The sequence continues at coordinate 3,697,915 of CAIGQV010017602.1, read as the reverse complement.
TGCTGTCACTGTTGCTTTCAGTGCTCTGTGCGCTTTGATACTTTTCCCGAGTTGTTAAAAAGCACTGGCATGAGGTATTAAGCTGCATTTGCTGAATGGATTAGTATTGATTAGCTGTCTCTCCCCCGTAGGCCTGCTGCAGCTGGAAGGTGGCGGCGCTCTCCTGACTTCCCTGCATGCCATGGGCTGCAACTGTGCCATAGAGAAGCAGTCTCTTCCTTGCAGTGTCACCTGGGCGAGACGCTCAAACTGCCCTCAGGCACGACATCCCCCTACAAATACGGATGCACTAATAAACTTTTAAACATATACCTTGTCATTAGCTGTAGGATGTAAACGGTGATGAAATTATATTTCATTCTGGCTGATAGGGCTGCATGATATTGGAAAAATCTAATATTGTGATATTTCCCCAATATATATTGCAATATAAATACAACATCCCCAGATGAATTGAATAGCTCTATTTGGAAACAATTTATTCATTTTCAATTGGTTGGCATGATTTTGTAGGGGAACAAATCATGCATGAAATGTAATAAACAAATTTCAAGCATAGCTAAATGTGATAGAGCAAATATAAAAGTGAAATAAACAGTGCTTTAGTGTTTTCAGCATATAGTCAAATCGTATTCAGGTACAGGAATTGAAAAAACAAACAAACATAAAATAACACTGTAAAGACTTTTTAATACTCTCAGTGCTTAAAAACCTGTGCAAATGATACAATTTTACTCCATAAAGGTTAAACTCTCCAGTAACTCCACAAATTTTGTGTATTTTAAACTGGCTATATAATCCCAATATAATATATATATATATAATCCTAAACTATGTGATCCCAGTTTAACATTGCAGATCCTATGATGTCACCATTGCAATATATATATATATATATATATATATATAGACCATTTTGAGGGATGTAAACAATAACAATGGTCCTAACGTATTTCCTGTTTCACATTTTTAATTTCCATAGCTTCAGAGAATTTAAAAAGTTCCACATATTGTCAAATAATGTTATGACAGCAGTTTTAACGTTAATATATGATTGAATTGCCTTTTGTTACAGTTAAGAAATAGTTTGACAACAAGCAGGAAATGTTTATGGGCCAATAATATCACCTCATTGAAATGGTCTATATATATATATATATATATAATCCTAAACTATGTGATCCTAGTTTAACATTGCAGATCCTATGATGTCACCATTGCAGATGTGCACATTGTAATATCAATGCTGAAACAATATATTGTGCAGCCCCATTGGCTGGTATTATAATTAGCAGTGTACTGAAATCTTCAGTACTAAATTGTTACATTTTTGCTCTAAAGGATTTTGAAAGCGTGACATCATTTATTATCACAGTGGCATTTAAAAGTATAGTTCACTGAAACTTTTACTCACCTTAAGTGTTTTTAAACATTGTTGAACGAGAAGATGTTTTGAAGAATTTTAGAAACTGGTTACCAACCAATTGCCATCTAATGTCAGTGAAAACCTAATAGACCTCTAAGAATAGCCCAAAACTACACTAATCATCAAATACATAGCAAATAATTACTTCACATGTAAAAACTGTCTAATCTGTTTATTTGATTACATGTCTATTATATTTTCACTGACAGCCCGCATTTAGCATTTTTTTAGCCAAGAAATCTATGTTTAGACATCGATTAGACTTTTTAAATAATAATAAAAAAGATTCTGGGCATTGACTTCTGTAGTAGGAAAAACAAATACTATGGTATGGAAGTCTGGTTACCGGTTTCCAACATTTTTCAAAATATCTTCTTTCATGTTCAACAGAAAAACAGGTTTGTGATAAGTGAAGAGTGAGTAAATGATGACAGTACTGAGAGAACATGTTTTGACTGTTTATCATCTATTTCACAGCTTGAATATTTAAAAAAAATCCAGCAGTTATAACATCAGCTGTTTGAAACATCAGCTGTCTGCTTGAAAAGGGATCAGCTTGGAGTGATTGTTTACTGAACACTGTGAAATCCAGTCTATAATGATTTGGATTCAATCTAGTTCAATCTTTTAGTCTGTGCTGTTTTCTGTACACACATGAACTTTGCTAAACATTTTTAGCATGTATGCCATCTAATAATTGTTTAAAAGCTTTGTTAATGTTTATACGAAAGTGATTTCTTAAATCTTTTTTTTAATTTTTTTTTTACATTTTGTATATTGTATTAACTCAAAAAATATTTAACTTCATTAATATGGGACATCATAGGATGGATTTTAAATATTGTCTCAATCAAACATTGTTTTTAGAGTCAAAAGGTTGAGAACTACTGATCTTAATCTTTTCATTCATGCTTTTACAGTTTATTTTTATGTTCTATTTGCAGAGTGGTGAGATGAAGTATTTTCCAGAGTCACATACCGTCATCCAAGTTCCAGTGGATGACTTTGTGACCATGATTAACAGCTATTGCAAGGTAGGCAAATTATGCTCCAGCATGGTGTGATTTCCTATTGGGCCATCATAATTACTTAATTAACTATTAATAGGATAATTGTTTGATGTGCTGGATGTGACCTTTGTGTATGATGTGGCAGCTAAAGATGAAATTAAAAGAGTTTTTGGCCAAAAGGGCAAGAAGAGAACTAGCAGTTTTGACCTTTCCAAGAAGAGTCAGAGCAATTAAGGGTAATGAATATAATTACGGGATCACATCTCAATTATGTAAAAGTTATCTACAAGCGCTTTAAAATATGGCATTTTTAAATCTTTGAGAAATGCATGTCTTCAGAATTTTGGCAGCTCTGGGATTTCTCTTCTGTGCGGGGCTTTTCTGTTTAATATAGAGGCAAAGCAGCAGTGTTTTGACTGATGCTGGGATATCTCTGACTGCCTGGATACAAGGACTTATGAACAGGAATCCAGGCAGAACCCTCAGTCTAGTTGTGATTGACATAGAGAAGTACTTCAGGTGAGTGACTTATTGAGTTTGTCAGCCTGTTTTATTATTAACTATTTTAATACATATCTAATGTAAATGCTTTAAGAAAATGCAAGCTATTTGATGTAAATATAAATAATAAGCTATGGTAATAAATGGGATATGGTTTCATTTGTTGCTTGATATTTGACATCAAACAGCATGATAATTGAATGGGTGCAGTACTGTACATAATGTTGGGATAAATAAATCTATATATAAAATGTACAAAGTTTCAAAAAAAGTTCAGCAAGTGCATTGTATTTGTTTAATACATGTGCAACCTCAAATACCTTTGCTGAAAAGGCATCAATACATGTACCCCTATACACTTAATTAGAAGGAAATTAATATGAGTTTTATGGGGAATTGTATTGAATTATTTGTTTTATTATTAGTTATTTAACAATTCACTATTTAGATGTTTTTATTGCCTGTTAATGTACAGAAAATAGCACATAAATTACTTTAAAGAGATAGTTAATCAAAATATGAAAATGTACTCATATCCCAAACCATTATGAGTTTTTTTTTCTTCTGTTTTCTCTTTTCTTCTGAAGAAGAAAGCTAAAAACCTGTAACCATTTACGTCCATAGTAGGAAAAACAAATACTATGGAAGTCAATGGTTATACGTTTTCACCATTTTTCAAAATATCATCTTTTGTGTTTATAAGAAAGAAACTTATAAAATAAAGGTATGAAACTAGTAACGGTGAGTAACGATGACAGAATTCCAATTTTTGGGTGGACTATCCCTTTAAAGACAAACGCATATTAAAAGAAAACTTCGCATGAAACATATTATGATTTGTTTTGAAAGATCTAATGAAAAGTTTTATAAAAGCTTAATTTAAATGCACTTTTGCAGATCCCAGAATTCAAAATGTCAGAAGAAATACCGTGAGGCAGTGCTGGGCGAGGAGAAGAATGTGGGACTTCAGGGAGGGCAGAAAAAGAGAAGAAAGAAAGACGATATCAATCAGCTTCCTGAGGTCTCGCGAGTGCAGGTGGAGGAGGTAAGCTGAACCACTTCATTGGCAGTCGATATAAATTCATGGCTGTATTTGAGGTCCTCTGCTTCAACACAGCCTTTCTTCCCTCACCTGTCCATCAGGCTTTGGTAGACCTGCAGTTGCAAACCGGGGTGCAAGTTCGCTTCCTCTCTACCTGGAAAGACTTCACTGATTATATTACCATGTCAACCAAAGCAGTAGCTGAGGCGCCGTTCAAGTGAGTGGGAAGCCACAGTTTCCATATTTATCGCTTACCGACCAGCTGCATCTTTAGCTACTGTGGTCTATTTCTTTCTTACTTCGTGAGTGTTTATTCTTTCCAGGCGGGAGCGAGAGAAGACGGGATTTACGTTTTGTTTGGAGAGTGAGTGGGCTGGAGGTCAGAAGGTAGACCGCACCGGGAATGGCCTTCTGAAAGTTTGGAGGAGACAAATACAGCAGTTGAACCGCGTCAGCCTTGATATGGCCAGTGCTATACTCAGTGCCTACCCCTCTCCTCGGCTCCTTGTTCAGGTTAAATTTAGTTTTATGAAGTGAACCATGTTTTCTTTTTCTTAGCCAAGTTTCCCTCCACCTATTTTTAATGTGCATTTTGGAATATTGCATAAAAATGCTTAATAGAAATGCCAAGATGCTCATAAATTTAGAAAAAGAGCATAAATAAAACATATGCATGCAACTGAGTAGAATAAACTTTTTATCCGATAAGAAATGCACATAAACTACAATGGAAACACATTTACCAAATAAATTCCAGCATGAGCATCCAAAAAGTCACATGATTTTGTTTTAACAGGTCATGTGATGATAAAAATTGGCACGATTGGACGGCATTAATGGACAAACAAGCAGACAACCACATTGTAAAATATCTTGAATATTGTTTTGGTCATTCTAAAATCCCTTAGCCAATGTTCGTTGTCAAATTGTTTCGGTATTATTACCTCCCACAACTGTTTTGAGCAGCTGCGCTCCCAAAGAGCGGTCTCGCGCCTCCAAAAGCCACCTCATGTTCATTGCAAATCACCTTTGTCTTCTGAGGCAAAGTAATTAAAGGAATTTATTATATAAGAAAAAAGGCCCACAATAGCTTCTCCTACCACTGCAAATTTTCTTTTTGATATTTGGTGCCAGTTTTTCAAGAAGTGAGGAATTTGTTCTCTTTGACTCATTGAATGGTAACGGCGCTTTAGTTGCAAATGTTTTATGTGACATACAAGTTTTGCGCATAAGTCTAATTTGCATCTTTGCATAGAAACATATCGGTTTTGTGTATGACATTTAGTGTGAGATCTCAGGCTTGAATGTAAATTTGTTACTTGCAGGCATACACACGGTGCAGATCTGAACATGAAAAAGTTGGTCTGCTGTCAGACTTACTCATTCGTCGTGGAGAGGGTGTGACATCTACAACCCGCAGAGTCGGTCCAGAACTTTCCAAACGAGTGTATCTTATGATGACCTCAAGGGATGACCAGCAACCCCTTGATTCTGCGTGATTCTTGTACAGTACATAAGGACAAATGACAAAATAATTGTTATATTTGACTTGTATTTTTGGTCTTAGAGTTATTTCTAAGCTATTTTGATGGACTTATTTTGAATGTTCTGAATTGTTTTCTTATTATAAATCGTTTCTATTAAATACTTCTTAAAGTACCTTAAAAATATTCTACTTCACCATCATCAAAACTAGTTTTCCTCTGTCCAAACCTTTCTGTACCCTCTTTACACTTGACGTGAACCTTGAAACTTTTTCCTTTCCTAGAATGCTGTTTGAGTTTTTTGTTCGCTTCATCTTCGTAGCAAATAACCTTGTTAGACAGAAGCCTTTTCAGTGAAAATCTGTAAAGTATTTATTTTCACACATTTGGAGGTTTTTAAGACCCGTAGCTTATACCAAAGCAATTTAGTTTAGAAAGAATTCCCTCTATATTATATTTACATGTTTTAGCAGCACTAGACAGGGAATTGTTAATTGAAAAAGCAACGGTTTCAGCTCTGGCTTTTTTCCTGTTTAAGGCACTACTGCAAGCCTTTCGGAACCAAAATGGCCCCTTGAGCACACCATACTCTCTGTCTAAGGACTGTGAAGCTCATGGCTCATTTCCAGCACATTAGAGAATGGCACCTGACCAAGGAGTGTCTTGTTGCCTGAAACGAGCAGTGGGGTAACGAGCCGTTAAATGTGCTTAAGAGATGAGCTGCATGCTTCATCCCAGTCCCTGAAGGCAGTATTTCCTCTACAGTTTAAGGGATGGCATAACAAACTATGGGCTAGTAGGTGTGTGCTTGTGCCGAAGGGAATTAAACCGGCAGAATTACCACAGCTTGAAAAGGGATCACCTTGGAGTGATTGTTTACTGAACACTATGAAATCCAATTTTCGTGTACTCTGAACACAGACTCTAATAGCTTTTATGACCTAGAGTCTGCAGCGCTAACATCTTTATTGGCTAGTGAATGGTGGAATGAGAGCTTAATTTCCAAAAAGCAGTAGTTGCGTACTTACATCTTACAATGCATCTCATTTAACGGAAATATTTTGGAGGAATAGTCTCTCTCTCTTGGTTTCTGTTGGATTGCCGTGGCTCTGTTTATCTTGAGCTACTGTATGAGCAATGTGCATATGTGAGTCAATGCTGTTTCAAATGATAGATTGGACCCTGTAAAGCATTTCCGTTCAGCGGTGTAGCAGTTTCTCATTTTCTGGTGCACGCAAGATCCTTCCTGCTCCTTGTTGGAGATTAATAAGAATCGGGAGTGGCGGTAGGTCAACGTCGGCCACCTTCACTCACAGTCAATAGAGTGGGAAGCAAAGCAGGGCTGTTAGTCACTGTCTCTGCCTGGATATTCTCAACTCGGCTCATCTCGTGGAAAAATGTGCCGCCTTATCGGCCGCCACACAAGATGGAGTGCCACAGGCGTTGCTGTGTATGGTTTCATGAGCCCGTTTTGTTCCAGTTACACTTTCGTATTCTTGGCAGAGTGGGTGCACTTCCAATTTCTTGAGTTGTGCCATGGTAATGCCACCTGTAGTGTGCTGGGCCTCCGTTGACATTGGCATAGTAATAACACATTTCCTCAGGCAATGATATGGCAACAAGGCTGATAATATACTTCCATTGCATTCTTGATGTGTTTTGCCTTGGCGCTCTGTGAATTACCATCCACTTAGAGCCACTCGCTAAAATGACAAGAGAGAATGTCAAAGACTAACAATCTATTTCAGTGTGAGTAGGCCAGCCACTGTGGTATTGGTTTCCTTGCCACCAGCGTTCAATCAATGTTTCCTGCTTTTCTTTAAAAATAAATCCTTATGTGGCTCTGCTTCTTTGTTCATTTGCAAATCAGACACAAACGATTCGAGTGTTCAGATCCAGTTCTTCCGGGAAAGGAGATGCAAAACCCTCAAGAAAACAACTTTGGCTGCCAGAGCTAGAGGCTTTTCAACTTCAGAGGAAAAAACATTGCATTGTTATTGCAAGGTTTTGTTTTCTACCTTGCCCTCTCTTACCAGCTTTTTTGTTTTGTAAAGACTGCACATATGTACAGGGTTTTCTTCTCTTGTGGTGGATTATATTGTTGTTTTGTGTTTTTTTCTTTCTTTTTTCTGATGGCCACATGAGGGCAGAATTGCTTCGCTGTGACTCTACATTAACCAGATCAGTAAATTCACACTGGAATTGCTGTTCTCAGCCTGATGTCGTATTGAACGTCACTAAGGGATCCAACATAGCACCAAAGCTGTCGTAAAAATCAAACAAATATATTAACATCATCATGGACCATGTAGACTGAACAATATGCAAGACTGTGTGTTTGAGTGTGTTAGGTGCCTTTTTAATTTTGATTGTTTCTTCTTCCTAATAGCCGGTAGCTCACTACACATGTTTATTCTCCCTGTAAACAACCATGTAGCCTGAGATTGTGTAACGTTTGGTTGTAAGATTTAAAGTTATGTGTTTAAATAAATTATTTTTAGTTTTAATATGTAAACTACCAAGGACATTGCTTCTGAATTTAAAATAAAAGTGATGTCCTTTAGATTTTTTTTTTTTTTGCATCAAATAGCAAAGAAGATTTATATGCATTTGTAAAAAAAAAAATACCATGGTTTTAACTTTATAGGAGTTAAGATAATCAATATTTAGTGCAACAACCCAAATTTTCAATCACAACAATCAATTGAAATCAAAGAAATGTTATTAGACATTTCTTTTACTAATTTACGTACATCATTAATCTATTTTACAGTATGTTTTCAGAAAAATACACTGAAAGTACCCACAAAAGTGCATGCACTGTAAAATGTAAATTGCTAGCAAATATCTTTGAACCACATTTTTGAAAACAATGTGCTAGTTGATTTGCCTCAGAGATTTAGCTATCCAGATTCATGATTTATACTGTAATGCTTTACTAGCTAAACTTCCAGCTAGCACTATCAAGCCCTTACAGGTGATCCAGAATGCAGCAGCACGTCTAGTCTTCTATCAATCTAAGAGGAGCCATGTCACAACCCTCTTGGTCACCAACTTTATGTTCGGAGGGAAACACATAGGACCACCGACTGGTCTGCACACTCTTACCTAAACACTCGCCTCCAGATTCATGGTGCTCCTTATTCCCTGCAGACAGTCGAAGTGAGATCCCTGATGGCAGCATCACAGCATGGTGTGTGCTCTATAACGTCTACACTGGTACAACACATTCTTCATCTAAAATAAATAATAAAACATTTTTGTGGTCTTGCATGCAAAACAAAAGAGTGCATGTTAAAGTATGTGTTCAGATTCTAATGTTAGGTTGTCAACCTGTGACAAACTTCTGATGTTTGTTTTTGATTACATAGATGGACTACCTAAAACTGTACTGTGTACCTAGTTATTACCCAGTCGTTGTAATCTAGAATAAGTACACAGTATGCTAATAAAAAAAACTGCTCTAAAATTAGGTGAGACAAAGTTTTTTATTTATTTATTTTAATAAAAGTATAACATTTCTTCAAAATGTAAAAATAAAAAATATTGTCATTTAAAGGTGCTGTATGTAAGTTTTTTACTTAAAATTGCTAAAAAATACCATAATATGTTTGCAGATATTTAAGAAGCATGTTAAATGAGCATACTTGTTTATCTGAAAAACAATGCTGAAGTCAGATATTCTGCTTTGAAAATGTGTCTGTCTTTGTTTTGGTCCCTTTAACCCGCCCTATGCCAGTTTAGCCAATTATATTTCAGCACCCCGGGTTGCCGTGGTGGAAAACAGTGTATTTCAGTTATTGTCCTCAAAGTATGTTTCCGCAACCGAAAATGCGACCTCCGGTGGACAGTTCCACATGAGGTGGTTATTAATTAGCAAATAATATAAATATTACAAATGTAAACATTAGGTGAGCAGGTTAAATTGTAACCCCATGTCCCAACAACACTCTACGTGACGTGATTTGCAGTGATAAGAAATCTGCTGTTTGCACCAGACACAACATGACAGAAATTTAAATACAGCCATCCGAAGCACAGAATATGTGCACTCACTGCACCTCAACGAAATGGTAAGGTTTATAATCTAATTAATACATATTAAACCATATTAAACTCTTTAACATTATTAAATTTACATGCATTTAACATTATTAAATTTAAAAAAAAATTATCACTGATATTTGTTGACTTCCACTGAGTTTTAAAGTGTTTTCAAGAATTTCAAATGGTTTATTTTCAAGATCTGAGGTAAACTATCGGCTGCTGCTTTCAGTAGTATGGCAATAAATGTCATATTAAATGGCATCTAAACTCACATTATTAGCATTTATCACTGAATACAGGTGTACCTGAGGTGATTATTAGCATATAGTTTTCTGTTGTACCGCTGCAAGAAATAGAAGCAGGTGTTGGTTAGGACAAAAACTTCTTTTAGTATGGAAAATATTCTTTCTATCGCATGCCGTTGCTTTTATTTAAAGCACGATTTAAATCGGCTCGTTAGTCAGGCATGCTCCTGTTGATGTCGTCAATCTGGCAACCTCCGCTTGCATGGAGTCGTCAGAGGAGGGGCCGATTGAAATGGGTTTTGAACCAGGAGTGCAATACCTAGTTCAACCACTGGGTGTCACACTTACATACTGCACTTTTAAAGAGCAATTATGTAAATTGCTCATGCTAATAAGATTTAGTGGTCTAAATACTTTTTATTTTACATGGCCAACACAAATAAACAACAAGCACCACTATTTTGTCAAAAAAACTTTCCACTAATATTATGTACAGATTTTTACTGTCATTTTTTCTTGGGCAGCGCACATACAGATTCTCCTGTTGTGTTTAATGGTAAAGCATGATGGTAAGTGTGTTCCAGTTTCTTATTTTTTTTACTTTTACCATCACTTAACAACATTACTCTTGCTACAGAGACTAGATATCAGATATCAAAGACTGATATCTACAGAGACAGCATCCAGTGAGCATGTAGATTCTCTCTCGGTGAAACATGTAGTCAGGGTTGCCAGCTCTGTGTGAAGAAAATCAACGCAAAGACCAATCAAAAATATTTTAAACCCAAATTTGACTTGCCACTCCTAAATATTTTATAGTCACGTTGATTTGTTATTCACAATTTCCACAGTAATTATTAATACTCTAAGCTTCACAAAACTCATAATCTGGTACAGTTTTATTACTGGTAAAATGTGAAATATTTCAATGCTCACAACTTTTGCAATATGGCAAACCTTTTAATCCAGCGGAAAATTCAACCCACTCAATAGCTTAAAATGTGGCCAATTTCACAGGAAAATCAAATTTGGCAACACCGACTGAATTACATAATTTCAACATGGCAAAATACATGCCTGGATCATACATAATTAAAACACTATTTATAGAAAACAATTGAGTTCAGTCTTCATCTAATGTGGGTTTAACCCTATTCAGCTGACAAGTCACAAAAAAACATATATAATCTCAGTGTTTATAACATTTGTGTAACGTTTTCACATTTTGTGTAATTCATTCTATACTTTAAAGATTTACTGAAGTACCTTCAAACGCGCAGTGCTATTTATTGTGTTGACATTATTTCAACTGAACTTGGAAGACCAGGTGGGGCATATTGAGGAATCCCTCCCTTTTTCTAAATAACTAATAGCATTTTCTTCAGATCACATCTCTGACAGTTTCTCCACCTCTCCTCTATATCTCTTTAAAATATAGCAATCTTTGTAGAAATTAAAAGGGTCTGATATGCATGCATGTGATTATATGTCATCAGAATAGTTCATCCATATTGGTGGAAGAGAGAGACTAAGTTTTGAATTCTTACACACACACACACACACACACACACACACACACACACACACACACACACACGCACACACACACACACACACTTTGTCATTGCTTTGGATTTTAGGGGGATTTTAAGAAAATTAACTGTACGAGCAGATGCCGACAACTCAGACAAAGGGATACCAGCTCTTGACGAAACATTATGGTGTTAGGACATGATTGGTCTATGCAAGAATCTGACCATTTTTTACCACATTATTACCTTAAAGGAATAGTTCACCCAAAATTGATATTTACTCACCCTCAAGTGCTTCATTAGTTTCTTTATTCTTTTAAACAAAAAATGATATTTTGAAGAAAGCTGAAAACCTATAACCATTAAATTACGTAGGAAAGACAAATACTATGGAAGGCAATGGTTACAGGTTTCTTCAAAATATTCTCTTTTTTGTTCAACTGAAGAAAGTCAAACAGGATTGGAACAAAAAAGGGTGCTTAAATGATGACAATAATTTTTTTGGGTGAACTATCCCTTTAAACCTACAGCCTCAGCAAATGGTCCTATGCGTGCAGTGTTGGGTGTAATTAGTTACAAGGTGTCACAACACACTGAGGACTGGACACAAGAGGTAGGAAAATCAACAGTTTATTGAAACAAAGGTAATTCAATAGTCTTATCTTTGTGGCTGAGAGTTCATTGAGTAGCTGGGAAATCCGATGCAGACACACAGAAGAGAATCCAGCAGTACGCAGAGCAAAGGGAATCATAGAGATGCTGTAGCAGGAGAAAGGATCAGGTGAAGCTCAGGATGTGACTATCAGGACCGACAGAGGTAGAGTGAATGGAGGTGCTCTTTATGCTGTGTGTGTTTGTGTCCGGTAATTGGGAATGGGTCTGTGTGAGTCCAGGTGAACTAGATTATTCCAGCGACTGCCTGACATTACCCCCTCCTCCAGGGGCGGCTCCTGACGACCTAAAATTACGCCGGGGTCTTCCACGACTTCTAGGGGCCGGTCAGTCTGGGTGGGCTAGATGGAACTCTGCCAGAAGAGATGGATCCAGGACATCTGCTCTGGGCACCCAGGATCTTTCCTTCGGGCGGTACCCCTCCCAGTCGATCAGGTATTCGAGTAAGTTACTGCGGCGTCGGGAGTCCAGGATCTCCCTCACGGTGTAAATCGGGTTGGGTTCCAGGACATTGGGAGGAGGGGGCACCGTATCAGCTTCGGGGGGTTTCTGTGGTGGGAGAGCAATAGGGTTTCAATAGTGATACGTGGAATGTGGGATGAATTCTATACCTGGGTGGATTCTATACAGCTGGAACCCCCGATGGTTCCTCTGTTACCAAGCACCCCTGTTCCCATGAACGGAGTATGCACAGGAAAGGTGTTAATCCTGTAGATTCCTGGCGGAGGGAGATCAGTGCATACTCTGCCCAGGGGAGGAACTGGCTCCAACTGTACTGATCATCCTGGCTGTATGACCGGAGGTAACATCTGAGTTCCTGGATCTTCTGCTCAGTCTGGCCATTTGTCTGGGGGTGGTAACCTGAAGAGAGACAGACTGTAACACCCAGTAGTTTAAAGGAGGATTTCCAGACATGTGATATGAATTGGGGACCCCTGTCTGACACAATCTCTTTGGGGATACCGAAATTTCTGAAGACATGGTGGAACAACATTTCAGCAGTTTCAAAATCTGTGGGCAGTCCCTTGAGGGAATTAATCTGCAAGCTTTGGATAACAAAGACTAGGATACAGGTGTTACCTTCTGAGTTGGGTAGATCAGTGACGAAGTCCACCCCAATTTGGGACAAGGGTCTCCGAGGGACTGGAAGCGGCAGTAGTTTTCCTGAGGGCAGATGAAAAGGGGTGTTAGACTTGGCACAGACTGAGCAACCTCCGAAGTACCTGATGACATCTCCGGTCATACTGGGCCACCAGTAACAAGCTTGGATGAGCGAGAGGGTCCTCCTGCTGCCTGGGTGTCCAGAGCCCGGAAGTTGGTGTGTCATGCCCAGAAGGTATTTCCGCCATGGAGGATGAAACTTAGGTTTTACCTTCTTGGCAGCCCGGCGGAGCAGGCTCTTGGAGGGTGGCGGCATGCAGTTCCTCCTCCAATGTCCAACGAATGGGACTTATGATGAGGGCTGGAGGGTGATGTGCTCTGGTTTGCTGGTGCTTGGTACCAGGTCGATACGTGATGGAGTAATGAAATAGTGTAAAGAATGAGGCCCATCTGGCCTGCCGGGGATTTAACCTTTTGGCCTCTCGGAGGTACTGTTAAAGGATGTTCTACACCCTCCAGCCAATGCCGCCACTCCTCTAGAGCAAGCTTGATGGCAAAAAGCTCTGTTCCCAATGTCATCGTTTTTCTCTGCCGGGGACAACTTCGAGAAGAAAGTGCAAGGATGGAGGCGTGGAGGCTCACCGGTGGATTGGTGCGTCCACTTCCACGGTGAAGGGACGATGTGGGTCGGGATGTGCAGGAAAGGGGCTGTACTAAAGGTGTTCTTCAACTTCTTGAAGGCTTTGTGGGCCGGTTTGTCCCAGACCAGGAACTTGGGTTTGCCGTGAAGGAGTGAGGTCAGCGGAAATGGAGCTATAACTCTGGATGAATCTACTGTAAAAGTTGGCAAATCCTAGGAAACGTTGGAGTTCCTTAACAGTTTGAGGTTGTTTCCACTCATGTATGGCTTGAACCTTCCCCTGGTCCATCTGGATGCTTTCCGAGGAGATGATGTATCCGAGGAACTGCACGGAGGGTCGGTGGAACTCACATTTTTCTAATTTTAGAAACAGCTGGTCCTGTCTGAGGCACTGGAGAACTTGGGTGATGTGGTGGCGATGTTCGGCCAGATCCCTGGAGTAAATGAGGATATCGTCAATCACAAAGCGGTGGAGAAACTGCCGGAAAACCTCATTCATGCATCACCCGGTATTCGTAGTGGCCGGCTGGAGTGATGAACGCCATCTTCCATTCCTCTCCTGCCCGGATACGAACGAGGTTATACGCACTCCTAAGATCCAACTTGCTGAAAATGCGAGCTCCCTGTAGTTCCTCTAAAGCTGCAGGGACTAGGGGAAGTGGATATGGCTGGGGAATGAGTTGGGAATTTAAAAGCACAATAATCAATACAGGGGCAAAGACCTTTATCCTTCTTACCCAGAAAGAAGAAGCTCGAAGCTTCCTGTGAGGTGGATGAATCCTTGATGGAGCATCTCAGACACACAGTCCTCCATTGCCTTGCGCTCTGGGATGGACGGGGGTAGCTTCTTCCTTTAGGGAGTTTAGCGCCAGGCAGCAGGTTGATCGTGCAGTCCCATGGCCGATGAGGTGGTAGTTTAGTGGCTGCCTGTTTGCTGAAGACATCCTGGAACGCCAAGTAATCAGGTGGGACTCTCTGTGGGTAGTGGGCTGCATACCAGCATAGAGGGCCCGGCAGCCCCAGACGAGGTAGTTGGAGTTGTTCCAGACAGGACTGAGAGACGAAGTTGCCAGACGACCCAACTTGTCAGACAGATCGTGAGAATACAATACAATACAGGCACTCCCCACGTGACATACGACAGGCTGGTACTGGAGGGCAGGCAGCACTGAAAGTAGGCTGGTGAGCGGTTTTAGGTGTGTGGCAAGTGGCTAAAAGTTGAGCTATGTGAGTGGTCAGTTGGAGGAGATTTTCAATACCGATGGTGTCGTCATAAATTGCCAGATCGAAGGTGAGGATTTAAACCTTGCCGAAAAGTGCATATGAGCAGTGTTTCGTTCCACCCGCTAGCCGCTGCCAGAGTCCAGAACTGAAAAGTGTAGATGGAGATGGTAGAATTGCCTTGACGGAGATTAAACAGCTGGTCAGATATAGAGAGCGCTCCTGTGGCCACATTGAAAACCTCAGTAAAGTGGTTAGTGAACTGATAATATGAGTTAATTATTGTACTATTGGCATTCCATGTGGTCTTAGCCCAAAGGAGGGCTTTGCCAGCTAGCAGTGAGATGAGGAAAGCTACCTTGGAATGCTCGGTGGGGAATTGACCAGGATGTATCTCAATATACAGGTTTATTTGAAGAAAACCACTACACTCAGCTGCTTCCCCAGAGTAACACTGTGGTAGAGCCATGGGACTTACTGAGGCAGAGGCAGTCGCTAGAGGTTGTAGTGCAGGGAGGAGTGAAGCCTTGAGTGCATTGACTAACTCCGTGAGGGGGTCCAATGGTGGGGGTGTCATGTGTCCGGGATCCATTCCGATATACGTCTTCGGTCTGTCCTTCTGTCACAACACACTGAGGACTGGACACAAGAGGTATGAAAATCAACACAGTTTATTGAAACAAAGGTAATTCAATAGTCTTATCTTTGTGGCTGAGAGTTCGTTGAAGTAACTGGGAAATCCGATGCAGACACACAGAAGGGAATCCAGGAGTATGCAGAGCAAAGGGAATCATAGAGACGCTGGAGCAGGAGAAACACAGGAGAATGTCAGGGTCGGTGGGGTGGGGAAAGGAGCGAGGACTCAATTGCAGGGAAATGGGTATTTATTTATAATAAAAATAAAATAAGACAAAAACAAACTACCCCGAGGGGGAAAACATTAACAAAACAGATAAACAATCAAAACAAACTAGACTGGGCAGGCTGGCAGGGATCAGGACAAGGCAGGAAACGACAGGGCCGGACACGACAAGATGGATGAGATGAGACGAACTCGCACAGGACAGCAGACATGAGGAGAATATAAGCTGAAATAATTAACAAACAGACAGGTGAACAGGATAAACTAATAATGGGTTAACAAGGAGGGTGGGACTACACAATAGACGAGAGCACATGACAAATAGAAACAACACAAGCCATGTGCTCACATAACGAGACTAGAACACGCAGCCAATGAGAGAACTCATTAACCGCGTGCTCACACAAGACAAAAGCACGCGGTGCATGTAAACATGCACCACGTGCTAAACACAACACAAACAGAAGACTGAACACAAGACACGAGCACACGATAAATGAAAACACTCACCGTGCACTAACACATGCAACGTGCATGTCTCATCCCAGCGCAAACCGAAACCAACTAGACTGAGACGCTGGGAATGAAACACCACGCTGCAGACAGAACAAACAAACACCAGGACAAGAGCGCGCATCTAGAGCACGCCCGAACCTCACGCACCCGCATTAAGCGGGAGCGCGCAAAGCCCAAGGCGCAGTCCCGATGGCACTCAAACAGAGACAGAATGACAAAACAAGTGCTCGACTCGAGAAAACTCGAGCCGAGCACAACATACAAGACATGATAGGACTAGTGTCTGGACTCTGCCACCAAAACAAGAATTTACAAGACCGGAGTGGCAGAACCCTGACAGAGAAAGGATCGGGTGAAGCTCAGGGTGTTAGTATCAGGACCGACAGTGGTAGAGTGAATGGAGGTGCTCTTTATGTTGTGTGTGTGTGTGTGTGTGTGTGTGTGTCTGTGCACAGGTGATGGTGATTAGTAATCCGGTGATTGAGAATGGCAGTGTGTGAGTACTGGTGAACTAGATGATTCCAGGGACTGCCTGACACAATGTAAGTAACTAGTGACAGTAATTAAATTACTTATCTGCTCAAAACTAAAGTAAGGGATTGCTTTTCATTCTTAGGTAATTTGTTTATTACTAAAACTTGCCTTAAATACTGTACGTATGTTCAACAGTTTTGTATATATCATTTTAAATAATCAGAGTTATAAACATTTTGCAAAACAAAAGAAGAACATTTATCATTTATCAAGACATTTGTATATACTTCAGATAAAACAAAAATAGTTCAAGAGGTATGAATTTAGATAAATTGTATATATATACACAGTAATTGTGTTTGTGTGCATATGCATGTAGGTATGTTATTCAGATATTTTGCATAATAACTATACATATGAATCTAGTTGATATATTTTTCCAACAATTGCACATGATAAGGAAGCAATTAAATGTTTTAGAAATGTATGTCAATTAAGAATTAAGAGTTTAATTTATATTGTCTACGCGTTGAGATTGAATATTTTTGTAGAGTCAATTAAGTTACTTGATTAACCAACTTACTTTTCAGACAAAGTAATTACAAAAGTAATTACTTTTTTAAAGTAACTTACCCAACACTGTGTATGTTTATGATAGTCTAACTCTGAAGTGTGTCAATGTGCATAATAACGTATGTTGCAGGCTTCTGATTCATATTATAGTGTCATTATGTATGTAATCTTTTGCTTCTCTATTAGTTTGTTGTCCAGTTAAATTGTGCTGCTTATAAGGGAGCAAAGATTTTTTAATCATTTTTGCTGGTGAGCCACGATAACAAGCGTGTTCCATAATCTAACTTTTGCTCTTTGCGTCACTAAACAGTACTAGCGTATTTATATTTGAGGAGAATTCTTCCTATCCATCCACATCTTAAGCACATTCGGCATCCTCAAAGAGCGTCCACACTCTGAAAGGCCACCAAAAAGCAGATAGACAATCCCATTGACGGCCCTTAATAAATGGGATCATTATCTCTGTTTTCCGCTCACTTTCTCCTCACAATCTAAGTTTCGCTGTGGGAGGCTGTGCTCTCGGAAGGGTGCTTGAGAGTTTGAGGCTGCTGTGTGGAATCAGGCCAGTGCTCTATTTACTTTAGATCCCAGGCCTCGGCCCTGCAGGGACCCCTAATCAATGCCCGCCTCTCGCCCTCCTCATGATCCCTCTCCCGTAGCGACCTGATGTGATCGCTAATTGGGCTATTTGTGTGGAGCTGAGCAAGCCTGACGTTCTTCCTGCTTGTCAGTGTGTGTGTGTTTTATGATGTATCCGGGCCGTTTACTTATTTATTTGAAGCATGCACCTTCTGGAGTCTGTAAGGTGGTTTGATGGACTGCGTCCCGGAGGAGTCTCCCGAGGCCATCCGTATGTGTGTGTGTGTGTCAATGTGTGCAAGATGCCACAGCGGTGTCCTGCCCGACGCCGTTCAGCATTCATTACACATCGTCACCCTCTGGGGCGTTTTTATTAACATTCCAATCAGTGCCGTGCCAGATTGCTTGATCTGCAGAAACAAATTGGGAATAGTCTTTGATATAAGGTTGAAAACACTCTGACAAGAGGAGGCACACAAATATGAATTCATGTGCACGGCACATATTGAGATTTGGTCAATGAGCCAAGTCAGGGACATTACTCCTCTGTTTGTTATTTAAATGGCTTTGCACAACACCGACCCCTGGAGTATTGCTAGGAAAACAGACCAAGCTGTCTGCTGTTCTTCCCAAGTGATAGGCGCTTTTCGGATCTCTCGTGATCCATTGTTGTCTTTATTTCCTGTTCTCCCTGCAGCTGACTGATTCTCTGAATGGAGGTGCTTGACAGCCACCATCTTCTGCAAAAGACTTACTTTATTCTCACTGGAAAGGCAGTGGTGAGATGGAAAGATGAAGGTAAGACAGTGGGTGTCATTCATTGCGTCTCTCAATTCACAGCTCTGTCACACACCCTTCAATTCGCCGAGGGCTTCACAAGGCTTAGTGCTTGAGATTCTTTGGTCAATAGCTGTGCTTGACCTTTTACGAACCAAAAAAAGTTGATATGTGATGGCGCGCTTTCCCACAGCGCGTGCCATGTATGAACATCTCTTCTCCCTGACAGGTCTCGGGATCAATCCCAATTGGTGTCAGTAATATCTGCGCACAGCTGCTGTCCTTAACCTGGTGCTCGTTTCCTGTCTGAATGACGCCGGTGGTGTCTGAGCTACACTGGAGATGACCTAGAATGATGATGATGATGATGCATCTTTGGGAATTAAAAGCTATGATGAGAAATCTGGTGATTTTACACTCTATTTCTCTTTTTAGACAGTGCTGTCTGTTCAAGGTTAGATGCTACTTCCGTTTTCATCTTTTTAGCTGTTTTTAAAGAGAAGTCTTAAATGGAAAGTGAATTTTACCTAAAAATCTGTTTAGATGTACTGGCTTTAAAATTCAGACTCATACGCATAAGCAGATAATTATATTGATATTTAAATTGTATACTAATTTGTATTCAAGGTAGATGGATGGGTGGGTGGGTTTGTGGATGGATGGACGGACGGACGAATATATAAATAAATTTGTTAATTTTCCAAACATAAATGATTCATTTAATTACATTTAAAAGATTTCTGTGCCTCTATTGATAATATATTCACCTAATATTTTGATGGTTCAAAACTGTCAGAAAAAGATGAAAAAATAAGTCTATATGAATCAAGTTGTTTAATCTCAAGTATTCTGAAGAGACATAGGTACACGCATAAAAACGGATCAGTGAACAAAGTTTAGAGTTATTTACCATTTTTAGAGTTTTATGTGAACAAACATTTAGTAGAGGGACAGAAACCTCTCAAATTTCAATAAAATCTCTTCTTTTGTGTTTGATATGGATTTGACAGTAAGATTCCTTTGTGTGATGACTTTTCTATTACCTATTAAACTAACTAACTAACTAACTAACTAGTCAACCCAAAAATGAAAATACTTACTATTTACTCACCTTCAAGTGGTTTCAAATAGTTACTGGTTTCTATCATTTTTCAAAATATCTTCTTTTGTGTGCAACAGAGGAAAGAAACAGGTTTGGAACAAGTGAAGGGTGAGTAAGTGATGCCAGAATTTAAATTTTCGGGTAAACTATTCCTTTAACATTGCAGCATTTCATAGTGAAATCCTGAAAAGAAAACTGCAAAATTTCTATATTTTCCATTTTAAATACCTTAAAATTGTTATTATTTTATGTTTTAAATGTTGAAAATTATTTTTAGCTGACAAATAAGGTTAAAGCTAGTGGAAAAATACAAAATAGTGCAGTGTATGAGAATTTTGTCATGCTAATATTATTTTGATAAATACAATTATTCTTGTTGTATATGCTTTATGTATTTATTTATGTGTTATTTTTTTATTAATGTGTAAAAAAAGTATAATTATTTATTAATGTGCGTGTGACTGAATGAACCGTTTTTACCCTAAATAAAATTTTTGTAGATGTCTTCTGTAAATCATGGTTTAAAAAAAATTATATTTGTGATCAGAAATAGATAAATTAATCAGAACACATAATAATGTACAGGGAAACTATTTAAAGCTGTATTACACTTTGTTGTTTTGATGAGTGAAACCCCTTTTATGTTTTTGACAGACAGACAGTCAAATGAATGCTATCTATCTATCAAAATCACATAAGATGCAGCATTTTTCTGTTTGTGATATCAACGGTATTCATGCTTCATATAAACATCACATAGAAACTAAGGTCAGTACATCTGCTTTTTACGACAAGTCTCTTCTACTTTCATATATTTCTTTTTAAAGGTCTGAATATTTCAAGTTATTAACCTTGAGATAAATACGCTAGAACACTCAAATCATGAGAAAAAGCGCAAATCCACCACCTACATTCCCATTAAACCAATTCACTGCACTCTGTTTTCGTTCACAGCGAAGGTGAGGGAGGTGAGCATTGCGCACACAAAAAAGGATGCTTTTTATCAAAAGAGCCTCATACCATGCATCTCTTTCTTCAGAGAAGTTCATAGCGGTAGAAACATAAACATGATGAGCCGAGGCTGGCTTTTTCATCATGCATCGAGCCTCGGTGTTATTTAAATGCTCAAGCCGCTAAATAATTCAGGGAAGGTGATGTACTTCCTATTTCCTGAGCTTTGGGATTTATGTAATATTCTCAACACCAAATGGTGATTGATAGACAGATAATGATGTAATTATCTTAGCGAGACTTGGTGCACTCCCATTAAAAGGATAATGTTGCTGTTGTCCTTCTGGAATTCAGTTGCTAATTTTACCCTTTAAAACTATTACAAACCGACAGCTGACATCCTGAAATGAAGGGATCGTTTAAGGTGCGCGGTGTGATGGCGTGATACAAAAGGTTAAATTCTTCTTTTCTGAGTCAGCTTGTAAGAGTTGAACGCAGTTACTTGCTCTGAGCTTTTGAAGGATTACATCCACACTTTGTTTTATGAAAGGACTAAAAGGTTGTGTGACTTAATAGAGAAACCAATTACTTCAGCTCCACTTGATAATGAGAATGTTGATCAGCTGAGTCCTCGCATTCACGATTCAGATTTCCTCACTGCGTTTATTATTTATTATTTCCAATTTGAGGGCTATTATAAACATTCATTCTAGCTGATTGGCAAGAATCTGCATAGCATCCTCCACTATTTGTATTTGCAGCTATCAGGTTTATGAGGATGTAAAACAAAGAATCTAAACTTATTTTTAACTGCAGACTTATTGACAAGTTATCAGACAAAGGTCAAAGCGCCTTTTTCATCAGTACTTTGTCTTGCCAGTGGCCTAGATATGACTGTAGCAATTGATGAAAAATGCAAACAAAAGTAGTTTCATTTATATTTAACAAAGCTAATTTAGTACTTATGAATTCATGCATTTTATTTAGAGTAAACTAGAATTAAAGTCTGTTTTTTTTACTCTCTGCATGCTACTACACTGTATTTTAGGTGTTTACATCTTTAATATGTATGCAATATTATTGATGTGACTGAGTCTTATGTTATATTACAGTAAATGAAAGTTTGTTTACTCTGCATCAGAGCATTAGCCTGTTCAATTATGAGATAAATATCTGTATCACATTATATTTAATCCGGCGAGCCGAGTTTGATTCCCGCCTCGAGGTCCTATGCCGATCCTTTCCGTCTCTCTGCTCCCCACGCTTTCCTGTCAGTACTCTCTACTGTCCTGTACATTAAAGGTGAAAAAAAAAAATACAAGTTATAATATAAATCAAATCATTTTAGTTAAAATGTAAGCATGTTGTATTATTCATTGTATTAATCATTCATAAGCTCATGCCAAATACTTGGATTTATCCAAGGGTCACTAGCATTGAGTAGTGTGGAGTTTTAAGTGTACCATTGCAAAGGTTTCTACAAATGTTGTGAAGAACTAAGTCTCTTTTGCAACGTTTGACCTAAAAACTACTGTAAGTCTTTTTTTGAGCTATAGTATGCTGGATGCAGTTCACTTTAATGGCACAATATATAAGATTTTTCTTTTAGTTACAGTGTTATATACTTTGCTGACTCATGAATGTACATTAACCCAAATATTTTGAAGAATGTTCAAATCCAGTGAAATAAGCCATTTAGTGACACAGACCGTGTGCTGTCACCATGCTAATGATGTCATCCACCCTCGATTTATGGTTTTATAAAAACAGGGAAACACCAAAGATGCTTTAATATGTTGTGCGTTTTATTAGACTACACGGAGCAGCATTATATCAGAGCAGAACCCTAAAATTTAGTATGATAAATTAACTCTTCTTAAAGACAGCAAGAACCAAAAGTGGTCGACTGTGGCGTAATAAAAGCTCTGCTGCTTTTGTGCCACTTCACTCATCAGCAATTGCTTCAGTGCTTTTGCTTCACTT
The DNA here is from genome assembly GCA_903798115.1 of Danio jaintianensis. Lineage (NCBI taxonomy): Eukaryota > Metazoa > Chordata > Actinopteri > Cypriniformes > Danionidae > Danio > Danio jaintianensis. Next base: position 3,675,177 of record CAIGQV010017602.1, on the reverse strand, counting down.
CAGCGGGTTTCAGTCTTACTCTGCTTTAGGGCTGCATGATTTTGGATTGGATTGAATTGCGATTTATCTGATCAAACTAGCGATTTAAAATGTGATTTACTACCATTTCATAAAAGATCTAAAGGTTTGATGTGGTGGTTTTAACAGCACCAAAGGAAGACCAAGCATAATCACAAAGTACGCTACATTGTGCTACTGTTTATTTAAAACCTCTTAAACATTGTTGCCATTTTTTCCCAATAAAGTTGTCAGTTGTCATGACACATTAAGAAAATTTTAAGAGTATTTTAAATTCAATTACATGATTTGTATATAAAATCTTGTAAAGATATATAAAACCTAAAACGTTTACATTTAGATTGTGTTACATTTTTCACATTGTTCAGCATAATGTGCTTGTGAACTGTCAGAAACTGGTTAGCATGTTTGATAGCACATCAAAATAGTTGCAGATTTTGCGATTTGAAAATCACACCCCTTCAAATCGCGATTTTGGTTTAAAAACGATTACCAGAGGCCTACTCTGCTTTAGTTAGAATACTTTAGTTCAACCCTGTAGGATGTATTAAACATTCCAACTTCCATGATTACACACTAGGTCACAGCTTTATCAAAATGTGCTTTGTTTGTTGTGAATACACACCCTCTAACAGTGGAAATTACATACTGTGCTTTAACATCCTCCAGTTAACAACAAAGGGGGTTTCTGAATTTTGTGTGTAACCTCTTTAGGGGGATTCACACACACTGGCATATATTTTCAATGAGAGTTGATAATTTACGGGTTTAGGGACTTACACATTGCCTCCCTAAATCTGTACTATGCACACGGACAATGTCAGTGTTTTTAAAGTACTTTTAGTCGAGTACAAATTTTCAGTACACTTTCCACCTCTGCTCGCCACATACAGAGACATAATAAAGCATCTCAGCCATCTACGTTCCCAGTGAGGTTGATTCATGCACTGATAATTATTCTTGTTCATGATATGATGCATTATGCACCGCCTCAATTTACATTCAAACTCTGCCTCATAAAATGTTAAATTTTAACAGTAAGGAAACTTATCCTTGTCAAATTAGAATGTCAACATTTTATTTCTTTTTTACTGGCAATATAGTCACCCAGCAATTGTGCTTGTCTAATTATGCTCTGCAACCTCTTTGTGTACGTACTGTAGTAGATCCAATTTAAGTATATTAAAAGGATACACAATTTTTTTTTAACAATTTTACTCACCCTCTATCTTTATTTAAACCTACATGATTTTGTAATACTGTGGATGTCGTGATACCATCTTTCTTCATAATTTCATTTTTTGTGTAATCATCAAGCAGTAAAGCTAAGAAAATGACATTTTTGGATGAACTGTGCCCTTAAAACCTAATTTATAAGTTTAGAAATTATACTGAGTTGAGAGACTTTTGATTTCATCGAGGCTCTTATGATTGAAATATCTCATTGACTTTCTAAAGGCAAACAAACCCAGAGTTTTCAGCCTTTACAGACTCTCGAACAACTTTTAGAATGCACAACAAGTTAAAATATGTAGGATATGTTTATATTTTTGAAATCATGTTTTATATATCTGCCCACAGACCTGCTGCAGGACCTTCATTGAACCCCAAGGGGTCCCAAGACTTGATCCATAATTCATGGAGGACTGAGTTCTAAAGCCTTTACTGTGTATTTGCCCTCATGAATGTTTAGTTCTTGCACAGTATCCGTTGTTTAACTGTAGCATTTACTATTTTAAAAGTACCCAAGGCTTACACAAACATAAAAACTGACAGTAAATTATTTTGCATCTGTGAAAAAATAATATTAATTGTAGAGAATTAAATTTCTAAATATACAAAGGTTGTTTTTCATTGCTTGAAAAAAAAAAAATCCTTAACATTTAAGGACATTTTCCTGTCGGTTGATACTCACATTTTCTTCTAGATGTTAAATGTAAACATAAACATGCTAATGATGTTTTAATGAACAGATGTAGTGAAGAGGGAATGGAAAAATTATATGTTTAAAACACATGGGTTGTCTTAGCCATATTCTGTGACACTTACCTGTGTCTGTGGTAAACCGTTTACTGTTCACAACATACTGGATGTGCTATCAAATCCAGACCTTAACAACAAACTTTCATCACGATCCAGTTAAACACAGAAATGCATTATGATACATTCTAGAAATGCTTCACAAGTCAGTCAACAAGTTGCCTTGTTTGTTGAACAAGAGTATACACTTGTTTTATGTTTGTTAGCTTTGAGGAGGCAAAGTTTGTTTGAGGACCGCTTGAAGTTTGAGACAACTTTTCTGACCACACAAATACAATTATTTCCTACTTCTTTTCACATTAATCTCATTCCTGACATGTAACAAAAAGACACAACACAAACATTGATTTATTTTCTTGAAATTCTGAGCATCTCACAGTTTTTTGCTTCTTTTTCCAGCAATTAAAGTTTATTTGAAATTCCTAAACCCAATTTTTACATTACATTAAATGCTTGTAAAATCTCACAATTGTGACTTTTCTTATAATGTTTAGTTTATATTTAATAACGTTGACTTAGTTTTATGTTCTTTTCTCAGAATTAAAAATTTAAGTCGCATTTGACTTTTTTTTTAAAAAACATTCTAGCTTAAATCACACAATTTTGACTTTTCTCAGAAATCCGAGTTTCCAATTGATAATTTTGACAGTTCCTAAAATCATGAGTGTACATCTCACAATTTGAACTTCTTTTCTCAACATTTTGAGTTTACGTTTAACAAATTTGACTTATTTCCTCATTTCTAAAGATTAAATATTGTAATTTGGATCTCCTTTCTCAGAAATGCTTATGTTTGTTTGAGAATTCTTAGTTTATATCTTGCAGATGTGACTTTTTTCCTTTAGAACTGAGAGTCAGAAATGTGGGATATAAACAGAATTGCTAAGGGCAAAAGTCAGAAGTGAGATTCTCGGTTCCGTTTTTAACACTCTTCCATAGCTGAGTACCTAAGAATTGTTTTTCTTCACACATCATATTTTATTGCAGAAAAAGGCTTTTTCTGGAGACATATTTTGTCTTTTGTTTTTGGTACATTTCTCCACAAAATGTCCATTTGCTGCTCAAAGTATGATCTTGCAAAGTATGATCTTGTAGCACAAATCTAAGTCCATAATCACTTGCCACTGAGATGAATGAGAATGCTTAATGGGCAGCTTTTTCCCAATGTGTTATAAACCTCCTCGGGTTAAACACTGGCCATGTAGCTCAACATAATCATAGGATCCTCAGACAGTAAATTGTCTGATTGCTGAAACATCATAAATTGCTGAATGAAAACACAAAGTTCATCAAATGGATTCAAATCTGTGTTTTTAAATCAAGTAATTATGCCATTTATGCCTTTTTACCTTTCCTTTCAAACACTCAGCAGACATAGACACACAGAATGAAATTTCACAACCTTTCTCTCTGTCAAAACAGAGACGTCTGGGACACAAATAGTTGGACATCACAACACCATCAGCCAGAAACACTGTTAGAAGATCTCGCTTTTCTGTTCATAAGAGACACTGTGACCCGTCATTGCTGGTGTCATTCAGCACTACCTGTTGTGCTGGTGTAATATCCTATAGACTCAGAAACAGAATCTCAAAAGAGTTTCACTGTGTACCAAGCCCTGTATACACAGAGAATGCTTCTTGCTGGATGAATAGGCTCTGTGTGTTTTCTCCAGTTCAGATTCTTTTTACAGATATATGTGTTAAAGTCAGTGCCTGCAGAATGTGACTTTCATGGGTAGATTATTTACAGATTATTTACCCATAGGTAGATTATTTACAAATTTTCATTGATAACATTAAAAAAACATTGTTTAGTATGTGAATTTAGTAGTATGAATTGTATTATGTGTTTTAGGTATACTATGACTGCTTTGAGATTGCACTTGACTTCGAATATGATGATTTTATGGCATTTTATGATATAAAAATGCAAAGCTAATGAAAATACAGGTACCACTTTACAATACGGTTGTATTAGTTAATGTTAATGCATTTACTAACATGAACAAACAATGAACAATGCATTTATTACAGTATTTGTTCATGTTAGTTGATGAAAATAGAGTTGTTAGTTCATGTTAACTCATGGTGCGTTTACTAATGTTAACAAGCATTAATTTGGATGTTATTAATGTATTAGTAAATGTTAAACTATGCTTAATAAATGCAAGTATTGTAATGTAAATGTAATGTAATGTGTATTTATATAGCGCATTTATCGTGTATGGCCATACACCCAAAGCGCTTTACAATCGTGAGGGGGGTCTCTCCACACCACCACCTAATTATTGTTCATAATTAGTTCATGTTAGTAAATACATTAACTAATGAAAGCTTATTGTAAAGTGTGATCAAAATATATTCTTAATCGTCAAAATGAAGTGCTTTAAACTTGACATATGTGACTAGACTTTTCAAACTGGGGATTGTAAAATAACTGCTTTTAAAATGAAAAATGTATACAATAACACACACACACACACACACACACACACACACACACACACACACA
>CAIGQV010017602.1:3610874-3662166 GCA_903798115.1 Danio jaintianensis | reverse complement strand
TATCTATCTATCTATCTATCTATCTATCTATCTATCTATCTATCTATTAAAATGGCCTTAAGTTGGAGCAGGAAGTGTTCAATTCTTTAAACGTTTCATTCGCTGCAACAAAATAAATGTATTTCTCAATTGTCAAAACATATATGTAGCCTTAAATTAAGAAACATTTACTTGAGATGCAATCCTAAACTTGTTTAATTTTGTTTAATTTACTGTAAATATATCGTATTTGAATCATTCACTTTAAGGCATTTGCAAAGGAAAATCTAGAAATCTAGAAGTCTTCTTTTCAATATTTCACAATACTGCAACCAAAATGGACAATTCTGTCATTATTTACTCAGTTTTTACTTTTTTTTTTTTGTACACAAAAGATGATATTTTGAAAAATGTTAGAAACCAGTAATCATTGACCTCTATTCTATTTGTTTTTCCTGCTATGGATGTGCATAGTTACTGGTTTCTAACATTCAAAATATCTTTTTTGTGTTCAACAGAAAACAAAAATCCATAAATCCACCTGAGGGTAAGTAAATAGTAAGAAATTTTTCATTTATGGATGAAATATTATTTTAAATGGTTAGTTCACCCTAAAAAAAAGCAATTACATAAAAAAAAAACTAACTGTCAAATCCATATCAAAAACAAAGGAAGAGATTTTAGTAAAATTATATCTGTTCACCCAAAACGCTGAAAATGCCAAATGTTAACGCTATAAACATTGTTCACTGATCAGTGTTTGTATGTGAGTACCTATGTTAATGATTTAAAATGTTGTGTCTCTGCAGAATACTTGAGATTAAACAACTTGATTCATATAGATATACTTTTTCATCTTTTTTCTGAGAGTTTTGAAGCATTGGAATATTAGGTGATTAGATTCTCAGTGGAGGCACAGAACATTTTCAAATGTAATTAAATTATTCATTTGTGTTTGGAAGATCAACTAATTTATTGCGGGTTTTGAACGACTTGAGGATGACTAAATGATGAAAGAATTTTCATTGTGAGGTGAACTAGCCATTTAATCAAAGAAACAAAAATATTTATTGAATTAAATCATGCATACATATATATTTTTAATCTAGAAGGCTTGACTCATACAGCTCCACCTCAATTATTATATCTAATCATCAGTTACAACACAAATAGACATTGTCAGAAGGACTCGTGTATGGGGTTGTGTGCTGATAATTACAGGTTTATGTTTTTCACAGTGGAGGTTGCAATTATTCAAGGTGAGGAATTTAAACGAAGCCATGGCAACATGCCAAACATTTTCCCCCCTCTAATCTTCTCAACGCTCTAATGCTTTCAGAATTTCAATCTGAATGCTTGTGTGTAAAGACAACAGCAAAAAGACTAAATTAACCACTTGTTAGAAATTAGAAAAGAACAAAATTAGAAAGTACGTGACATTGCATTCATTACAATGGCAGCTGAATATGATGAATTCATATTTTACATTTTATAAAATGTGTGTACCTTAAAGGTACATATTAATACCTAAAAACTACAAATCTGTACCTCATAGTACATTAAAGGGCACCTATGATGAAAATCAACTTTTGTAAGGTGTTTGGTCAGAACTGTGTGTAGGTATAGTGTATCCAATATGCCACAGTCACATTGGAGTGATAGAAACATAGTAAGTGTGTTTTAAAAAAAAATTCCTGACATTAAAATAGAATCCAAATCGTCCTATTTTGAGACCCACCGCAACGTGACGTAGGAGTGCAGTTTCCCCGCCCACCGAATTGTTTGACAGATGTGTACAGATTAACATGTCTCCATAATGACGTGTATAATCGTATCCACAAGACAGGATGTGCGCAAAGCAACTGGGATTAAAAGATCTCAGCTCTCTGTGTTTAAAACGTTTTTAAAACAGTGCATGTTTGTAATAAACACCGTAAAATTGCTATGTAATTCATGACCACAGCCACATAGTGTCAGTACAAGTATAAAAGAAGACGCTTTAACGAGCATCAGCATACAAGCATCAGAGCAATACAGTCGTGGCCAAAAGTTTTGAGAATGACACAAATATTAGTTTTCACAAAGTTTGCTGCTAAACTGCTTTTAAATCTTTGTTTCAGTTGTTTTTGTGATGTACTGAAATATAATTACAAGCACTTCATACGTTTCAAAGGCTTTTATCGACAATTACATGACATTTATGCAAAGAGTCAGTATTTGCAGTGTTGGCCCTTCTTTTTCAGGACCTCTGCAATTCGACTGGGCATGCTCTCAATCAACTTCTGGGCCAAATCCTGACTGATAGCAACCCATTCTTTCATAATCACTTTTTTGAGTTTGTCAGAATTAGTGGGTTTTAGTTTGTCCACCCGCCTCTTGAGGATTGACCACAAGTTCTCAATGGGATTAAGATCTGGGGAGTTTCCAGGCCATGGACCCAAAATTTCAATGTTTTGGTCCCCGAGCCACTTAGATATCACTTTTCCCTTATGGCACGGTGCTCCATCGTGCTGGAAAATGCATTGTTCTTCACCAAACTGTTGTTGGATTGTTGGAAGAAGTTGCTGTTGGAGGGTGTTTTGGTACCATTCTTTATTCATGGCTGTGTTTTTGGGCAAAATTGTGAGTGAGCCCACTCCCTTGGATGAGAAGCAACCCCACACATGAATGGTCTCAAGATGCTTTACTGTTGGCATGACACAGGACTGATGGTAGCACTCACCTTTTCTTCTCCGGACAAGCCTTTTTCCAGATGCCCCGAAACAATCGGAAAGGGGCTTCATCGGAGAATATGACTTTGCCCCAGTCCTCAGCAGTCCAATCGCCATACTTTTTGCAAAAGATCAATCTGTCCCTGATGTTTTTTTGGAGAGAAGTGGCTTCTTTGCTGCCCTTCTTGACACCAGGCCATCCTCCAAAAGTATTCGTCTCACTGTGCGTGCAGATGCGCTCACACCTGCCTGCTTCCATTCCTGTGCAAGCTCTGCACTGGTGGCACTCCGATCCCACAGCTGAATCCTCTTTAGGAGACGATCCTGGTGCTTGCTGGACTCTCTTGGACGCCCTGAAGCCTTCTTAACAAGAATTGAACCTCTTTCCTTGAAGTTCTTGATGATCCTATAAATTGTTGATTTAGGTGCAATCTTAGTAGCCACAATATCCTTGCCTGTGAAGATTTTTTATGCAACGCAATGATGGCTGCACACGTTTCTTTGCAGGTCCCCATGGTTAACAATGGAAGAACAATGATGTCAAGCATCACCCTCCTTTTAACATGTCAAGTCTGCCATTCTAACCCAATCAGCCTAACATAATGATCTCCAGCCTTGTGCTCGTCAACATTCTCACCTGAGTTAACAAGACGATTACTAAAAATGATCTCAGCAGGTCCTTTAATGACAGCAATGAAATGCAGTGGAAAGTTTTTTTCAGGATTAAGTTAATTTTCATGGCAAAAAAGGACTATGCAATTCATCTGATCACTCTTCATAACATTCTGGAGTATATGCAAATTGCAATTATAAAAACTTAAGCAGGGCGTCACGGTGGCGCAGTGGGTAGCATGTTCGCCTCACAGCAAGAAGGCCGCTGGTTCGAGCCTCGGCTGGGTCAGTTGGCGTTTCTGTGTGGAGTTTGCATGTTCTCCCCGTGTTCGCGTGGGTTTCCTCCGGGTGCTCCGGTTTCCCCCACAAGTCCAAAAACATGTGGTACAGGTGAATTGGGTAAGCTAAATTGACCGTAATGTATGTTTGTGAATGAATGTGTATGGATGTTTCCCAGTGATGGGTTGCAGCTGGAAGGGCATCCGCTGTGTAAAACATATGCTGGATAAGTTGGTGGTTCATTCCACTGTGGCGACCCCAGATTAATAAAGGGACTAAGCCGAAAAGAAAATGAATGAATGAATGAAAACTTAAGCAGCAACTTTTCCAATTTACAATATTTATGTAATTCTCAAAACTTTTGGCCAGGACTGTACAGACAGATCTCTATGGCTCTGACACAGTGGGAATGGTGGGCAGGGAGAACTAGCTCATTTGCATTAAAGGCACAGGCAACAAAAACAGCTGCAATGTCCTAACAGCTCAAATTTTCTAGATTCAGAAAGGTATAATAAATAATCTGATGGGTATTTTGAGCTGAAACTTTACATACACATTCTCGAGACACAAGAAAGACTTATCTTAAATCTTGAAAAAGGGGTAAAATAGGTACCACCACAGTGACAGATTTTGTACCTTTATTTTCTGAGTGTGTATATCATATTCATATATATATATATATATATATATATATATATATATATATATCAATTAAAATTCTGCCAAAACGTACTCACCCTTGACTTGTTCCAAACAAGAAAATATATATTATATAAGATATTTAGAAAAATGTTGAAAACCTGTAATCGACAACTTCCATAGTAGGATAAACAAATACTATGTACAAGTATTTACAAGTATGTACATTAACAAAGTAGTATTAAATAAAAATACAAATAGAATGAAATAGTATAAAAAATACTCCAAATGATTTGGAACAAGCCAAGGGTTAGTAAATGATAGTGTGTGTTTTTGAGGGGGGAGGGGGGTTAATTTAAATCCTCAGTTTTTGAAATGCAAAGAGATGAGTGTTCTGTTTCAGGTGTTGCACATTCATCAACTTACACTATGATAACTATTAATGACACACATATTAATGACTCTGATTAAAACCACTGTGTACCTCACATTGAAATACCCAAATTGCTGCTATTTTTATTTTATACTTTTTTGGGGGGTTTAACTATCAACATAATTTTTCTGAGTTTGACTTTTTAAATTAGCAGAACGTGGTTGCAGTTACTTCAAAACTACTTCTAGGGATTAGATTGTTGTTGTGATCAAATAAATATAGAAAAAGGAAAACACAATATGTTAATGTCAGTCTACTGAATGTGTCATCTCCATTAATAGATAATGCCAACAACAACAAAAACTCCAGTCACATTTAAACATTTCTGGATAACCTTCTTTCAGCTTGTTGAGCGCACATTTTTATTTGATTGAGCATTTTTAATATGCTAAAGCATCAGTGAGCGCCAAGCGAATGAAAATGTTTTCATGGTAACCAGAGAGAATCTGAAAGTAATTCTGCCAAGGTAAGGTATCAAATTATCATTAAATTAAATATAATAGCTTCTCTTCCCGGCAAATTATGCCATGAAGAAAGTGAATATTTAATTTCAAGGCAAAAACAAAACAGAGGGTGTCAATGATAAAAACGCAGCATGTAGCTTTTGCTGCTAGGGGTCACTTATTCAAAACAATAACAATAACAAAGTAGTTTGATGGCGCTGTGAGAGACTTCTTACATATTGTCCCTTCATTTTCAGTATTTGTACACAAATGCTGGCGACAACCCAGCATGCAATGTGACATGACTGTAGCTTTACATTCTCAATAATCATTCAATGGATGGTCAATTTTTCAAAAGGTCTGTGGTAAACATAACTTGTTGATACTTTTACATTTTGCTACACAGTGTGAATTACACACTTGCTGAAAAGGAATCTTGAAGACTTATGAGGTAATTTATCAGAAAAAAAAACTAAACAAAAACAAAACTAGTACCTGTATATTTAGGGCATGTGGGTATGGGGTATGTGTGGTTAACGCAACAAAATGTAAATCTTTAGTTCAGTGTGGTTTAAATTTCACTGCTGAAAGTTCAAACACTGTAGAGCAAATCCACCAAAGCGCAGCTCCACAGGTCCCGATCCAAGCAAGCCAGTGGCGACAGTGGCGAGGAAACAAAACTTCACCAATTGACGAAGTGAAAGGAAAAAAAAACCTCTAGAGAAACTAGGCTCTGTTGGGCATGACCATTATTCTTCTGGCCAAACTTCCTGTGTGGAGCTGCAGTCTAGGCGCTGGAGGCTGGAGAAGCTGGACGTCCATCGTGGAGAAGCTGCAGGTGTGAGTAGGGCACCGACGGGAGGTCAGGCTGGCACGCAGGATCAATGCTGGGACTCGTTTGTCTCATGCACTCCGTTTCTACTTGACGACCACAGCATCAGCTCGGGATATGACCTGGTCCAGGATTATGGATCCAAGATTATGGATACCTTGGGATCATCTCTTCACAGGTCTTGGATCGCATCAATGGCGCTGCATAGTCTCTAGGGACCTCGGAATGAGTATCCCCAGGTGGAAATAGAGAATAAAGAAAATAATTAGCGTAGCTGCTGTTCATAGTGTATTTAAATGAGATGCAAAAATGGAGTGTTATAGATGAAAATAGCAGTTAAATAAACAAACATAGAAACAAACATGTAAAGCATATGAAAGTTTCTAACAGAATGTCTGGTGTATTGAGGAGTGTGTCCTACAGGTGATGTTGAGCCAGCTCACCTGCGTGGAGCACATTCATGCATCATACCGTTATGCGATGCATTAAGTGTATGCTTTACTAAAAAGATAGGTCTTTAATCTAGTTTTGAACTGAGAGAGTGTGTCTGAGCGTCGGACATTATCAGGAAGGCTATTCCAGAGTTTAGGAGCCATAAATGAGAAGGCTCGACCTCCTTTACTCAACTTTGCTATTCTAGGTACTACCAGAAGCCCTGAGTTTTGAGATCTTGAAGAGCGGGTTGGATTGTAGCGAGACAGAAGCTAGATTATTTAAAGCTTTATAGGTAAGAAGCAATATTTTATAATCAATATGGAACTTAACAGGCAGCCAGTGTAAGGAGGATAAAATTTGGGTGATATGATCATATTTTCTAGACCTGGTAAGAACTGCATTTTGTACTAGCTGAAGTTTATTAATAGACGATACTGGGGATATAATGCATGGCATATATGCATAGAACCATCCAATTCTGTTAATGATGTTTGCAGTGCAATATTTGTCCGGAAGGCCAAATTTTACATTATTTGCATCAGTTACAGCTTGTTAGATAGCATTTTTAATAACACACACACAGATGATATAGTGCGGTCAGATCTTTAAAAAAAAAAATTAATTATAGCATTTATTTGACTTATTTTGGAGAGAGAGAGAGATAAATGAAAGGTGTGTAAATTAGTATCTGTGAGTTTCTCTCGAAAAACAGTGAAGCTGAGCTTAGTAATAAAAAAAAAAAAAAGATTTTACCCCATCGTTTTTAAAAAGAAATATTATGCAGCAATTTGATAGGGATGCTATTTAATTACTAAGACAAAGTGTGTGTAAATTACCTGCATCTGTGTCCCGCTCAGCAAACATTTGATTTGTGAGTTTACTTACTCCAAAACAGCAATTTTAAAATGTTGTGTTTACTTTTTAAATAAAAGTCGCAGGTCAGCATTTCTAAGTGTGCTGCCCAATCTTTGATCAGTGCTTGATGAAGTTGCTTTTACATATATTTTACACAAAAATTCAGACTTTTTCCTATCCTAGTAGAGCCTTTTACATTATAATTTTTTTCAAGTTTTCATTCTATTCTGCAGATATTAGCTTCTTGGTAAACTGTAAAATTCACTGTCACAATGTGCCACCATTTCCTTCAAATACCAGCCAGAATTTAGATTTGTTGTCATATGATGTCAGCGTTAAAGTCCATGTGAAATCCAAATTGACAATGTTTATTATCTTTAGGTGAGCAATTTATAATAATATTAAGTTAATCCACTGAAGGTTAAAAAAAAAACATTTTTGTTTTGGTAATCTTCAATCAAAGTCTGATCAGTTGGTTCCACGTTTGAAGTGGTGCTTCTTTCTTGACATCAGCCACAATATTATTAGCCACGCCCCTCTTACTATTAGTTTTCTATGAAGTAATCATAGATATGTACACTAGATATCGCATACGGACCCTGAGCATGTGTCGATACTGCTGCCACATTAGTACAGTGTTCCCAGGCCAAATGTCATTTAACCGCACTTAGTCAAGACCAAAGCCTGAAGTTGCTGAACTTTTGTTTCTGTTTTCTTTGTTTGCTCATTGCTACACTCGTACGCAACAAGCAAACAAAGAAAACAAAGCATAAAGGCATAACATTTCATAGGTATGTTACGTTTTTAAAGGTATGTTCATTCATTTGTATGTTACGAACTTTTGTGCTCAACAAGTAACATTATTGATGATAATAATGTCACTTACTGCACTGATCATAAGGCAAAGTAGCACCAACTTGCACTAAATTCTAGGCTTATGCTAGTTTTGTTTAATAAAATCAGCAAACAATGTAAATGAAATATTATTATTGTCGGCTAAGTGAAGTAACGGCTAGTTTTTGAAGAAACTTATAAGGGTAACATAACAGTGTCTGCGCCTCAATGTGCATGCATACTTTCCACCCTAAATTATTGAATATTACAAATGTTATATACCATTTAGATCAGAAAGGTGGATATGCACATTGAGACACAGGGATACTGATGGTTCACATGAATCGTTCATAACGGAGAACTCACGATCATAGATATATGTATATATGTCTATATATCTATGGCTCCGGATGGCCAGTCCTCCTCCACTGCACCTTGGTCCCACATTAATTTCAAAGGAGCGCTACCCTGTACTAAAATGGCGGCTCTATTGACGCATTCCTTCCAATAGACAACAATAGCGTAGACGACATCTAATGTAAAATCTATACAAGGTAATGATGTGTAAAAAGATAATCTCGCCCACTACTCAATATTCCCTCTCACCTGGAAGTACATCAACACACTGAAATAAAAATCTCAACAACTTCGTTCACGATGACTTTGAAAATAGGTATTTCACAAGTCAGTATTTTATCTTATTCAAAACACATGAGGAACTGAGCAGGAAAATGTCATTCAGGGAAGAACTGAGGGATTCATATGACACTAGTGACTTTGGTGAGTGTGTTTTTTTTTTTTCCTGTGAGCCCCTATAGCAGCAAATAATCATCCTGTGATTGATCCTTTCCACTTCTGCTAACATCATGCTGTCTTTAACAAATAACTGACTGTGCAGTGTGCATGAGAGAGAGGGAGAACACATGCAGTAGTACAGTATATATGAGCATGCCATTATGTTCAGGTATAAGCTTTTTATCAGACTATCAGCAATCTTTAGCACAAGAAACAAGACATCTCACACCAGGGATGCGTCTCACACTGAGCTCCAAAGTAATTGTTTTTCCAGTTTCGTGTGTGTTTGTTTGTGTGTTTATGAACTCCTGCTGCACTGCTCAAACCCTTCCCTTGCTTTCCTTCTGCGTTAACTGCCATGTTCAATAGTGAGACACTGGTCTGACACACACACCACACACAAACACGTGCACACGTGATGGTGATCAGTGCTGGAGTAAGTGTTTTAGCAGAGGTCATAGAGCACATCCCTTCATCCCTCCACAAACTGTGGTCATACAGAGATCCAGACAGTCCTGCAGTGAGCGCTTCACCCAGATGGACCACACTCCTACACATGCACAATCAAATGGAATAGGATTCTTGTATGGTGATTGACTTTATTACATGGTAGACTACAGTATTTTTTGCAGTTGCTTTCCACCCAGTAGGCATCTTGGATTGTAGCATGCAAAGGGCACTTAATACGCCTAATTTATTAGCTCCGTTTTGACCTGGCTTTAATATCAGAATGTAATCTGTAAGTGATTAATTGCCAGAGTTGGAGAGGTGTTTGTTAAAAAATTGTGTTCTTGATTAAACACAATGAGTCAAAACATTATGACCATCTGCCTAGAAGTCTGTTAGCCCTCCATGTGCTCAGACCCCACAAAGCATATGCTTTAGAGGTCCAAAGTATATACTTCATTTTTGATGGTCAGCGTATAGTGCAGTGTGACACTGATTTTGTCATGCACATTTTTTTTTTTATTTAGATTTTTATTATGATTTTCAACCATTCCTGAACAGCGTGTGCAGTACGACAGGGTTCATTTTTCTCCTGAAAGAGGCCACTTCCACCTGGAACACTATTGACATGAATGTCAGTAAACAGAACAAAAATGGTACTAAAATAGCACATAGTGGTTCACTGGCTAGTGATCATCTTGTAATCAATAAGGCGAAAGTTCACTCAAAATGAAAAATCTTTTACTTATCCCAAACTGGTTTCAGTTTTTTTTTCTATTGAACTAAAAGGATGGTGTGCTGAAGAATGCTGTAAAAAAAAAATAGCCATTGACATCTACAGTTGCAAAAAAAAGTATGTGAAGCCTTTGAGATTATTTGTTTTTTGACATTGGACAGTTGGACAGAAAATGTGTTGTGATCTTCACAGCAATAGAAACTAATACCACACAAATATGATATGTTTTTATTGAACACAACATTAAACATTTACAGTGCATGGTGAAGAAAGTATGTGAAACTTTGGGTTTAATAACTGGTTGACCCTCCATTGGCAGCAACTAATCATTTCCTGTAGTTGCAGACAGGGATGGGCAAAATTACATTGAAATGTATTTTAAAATAAAATACAAAATACCTCAATTTTATGTGTATCAAAATAAACTACAAAATGCAGCAGCCACAAATGTATCAAAATAAAATACTGTATTTTGTATTTTGAAAATACTGCAAAATACTTTTACAAGAGAGCATGACATTTTTTTGCAAACCTTCTATTGACAGGCCTACTCGATCAATCCTCTTACCATTAAACTGACTTATTGAAGTAAACAATGATTGACAGCAACAACGTTTCTCAGAGCAAGTTTAAATCAGCTTCTCTGCCACCTCATTCACCTCTACTGTACATGAATAGGTATTCATAAACTTTTGTTTCTCTTTGACTTTAGTATAGATTTTGTACAAATTTCATACATAGTCATTTCTTGAAGATGATCTCTGGATAAACTGTAAAAAAAAATCACTATAAAAACCATCTAATGCAGACAATGAGTTGGATAGTAGTACTATATCTCTTCATTGATTTTACATTGCGTGGCCAGTAAAATTGCCACCATCTCTTAACAGTATTACATTTTAAAAGGGTGATATATGAAGAGGTTATTAAATTTTCATTCATTTTTTTGGGCTTAGTCCCCTATTTATGAGGGGTCGCCACAGCAGAATTAACTATTCCAGCATATGTTCTTACATAGCAGATGCTCTTCCAGCCGCAACCCACTACTGGGAAACACCCATACACACTCATTCACACACACTCATACATTATGGCCAATTTAGTTTGTTCAGTTCACCTATAGTGCATGTCTTTGGATTGTGGGGGAAGCCGGAGCATCCAGAGGAAACCCACACCAACACAGGGAGAACACACAAACGCCACACAGAAATGACAACTGGCCCAGACGAGACTCGAACCAGCGACCATCTTTCTGTGAGGTGACAGTGCTAACCACTGAGCCACCATGCCGCCCTCATTTAATTTTTTTATTCACATAATTTTTTTTAATAAATCTATTTTTTTGCAATTGAAATCTTTCGGACTTAATGTAAAAACATGATTTCTGAAAACTACTAACATCTCCAGTTTTAGTAATTTCCATAAATCATATTTTTTGCAATTGTACTCTTCAATGCAAAACATAAAACATGATCTCTAAAAAATGGAGCTATCTGTTTTTGCAAATAAACTCTTTATATACATCCTGCTGCTGTGCACTGAAGATGTTCTGAAGCTCCTCATCCTGTTCTTAAGGACGGATATTTTATTCCATCTAATATCTGAAGCAAAGATGCTGATGCCGAATTGTACACTATACTATCATTACATATTAGCATTGACCACCTGCTTAATCAATTTCCTGTTCTGATCTCAAGCCTAGGCAAATACCTGAGAAAGCATCAATCTGAGGCTGCATTTTATGAAGTCATCATGTAGATATTTTACGGTATTTTAAAAATACAAACTACAAGACACTAAAGTATTTTGATACAAAATATTAACCCATTTTCATCATCCCTATCAAATACAAATTACAAAATACTATTTTGTATTTAAAATATTATATATATATTTGAAATATTCATTCATTCATTCATTTTCTTTTCGGCTTAGTCCCTTTATTAATCTGGGGTCGCCACAGCGGAATGAACCGCCAACTTATCCAGCATATGTTTTACGCAGCGGATGCCCTTCCAGCTGCAACCCATCACTGGGAAACACCCATACACACCCATTCACACTCATACACTACGGACAGTTTTAGCTTACCCAATTCACCTATACCCCATGTCTTTGGACTTGTGGGGGAAACCAGAGCACCCGGAGGAAACCCACGCCAACATGGGGAGAACATGCAAACTCCACACAGAAACGCCAACTGACCCAGCCGAGGCTCGAACCAGCAACCTTCTTGCTGTGAGGCGAACGTGCTACCCACTGCGCCACCGTGCAGCCCATATTTGAAATACATGTATCTAAATACTGCCCATCCCTGGTTTCAGATCAGACCTGCACAATGTTCAGGAGGGGTTTTGGACCATATCTTTACAAAACTGTTTCAGTTATATTAGGAAGTGTATATTAGGAACACTGTGGATGTCAATGGTTGCTTTTATCCAACATTATTCAGAATACCTTGTTGTGTGTTCAATAGAAGAAAAAACATTTTATAATATCTTAATTGCGAGGAAATCTTCTTTTTTACGTTAACTATCTTTTTAGGTATTTTTTTAAATGGTGATATATACCATACGTGATTTAAGATGTGTTACTCTTATGTTTTGCTATGAAAGGGAATTCATCACCACAAAGGTAAAAACTTTTTGGAAAAAAAAGAAAATAATCACTTTTATGGTTTTCTAAGGTCAAAAAGTCTTGTGTGGGAGCTGTGGAATATTTCCTTATAGAGAGTCCTTGGGGGCAAAAAGCTTGAGAAATATTCAGGAAATTCACTGTATTTTAATATAGTTTTTAATCCTTTTCCCAACTAAACTAAGAGAGTTAGAGATCCTTTGAAGAGCTATACAGGGATTTAATAGGTTCTTTGTATTGGGGTGCATGCTCAAGAAGAATATTTTTTTCTGTCTGTGTAGCACGTGTCAAATTTACTACCTGAATGGCTGGACCCATGGGGTTTCCCAGGAGGAAACTGCCCAGAGCAACACACTCCACTGATTTGTCATTGTCCCACAGTGCTGCCATACTAAAATACATCACTGGTACATCTAAGGGGGAAAAGATCAAGTTAAGAAATAATACTAAAATATGAAAATGAATTTAAAGCAATAGTTCACACAAAAATATAAATTCTGTCATCATTTACTCGCCCTTCATTTGTTCCAAACCGGTTTGACTTACTTCTGTTGAACGCAAAAGAAGATGTTTTGTAGAAAGCTTGAAACCGGTAACCACTGACTTCCATAGTTGTTTTTGCCTGGATGTGTTTCAGTTTTTTTCCAAAATATCTTCTTTTGTGTTCAACAGAAGAAACTCATAAAGACTCATAAAGACCACTTGAGGGTGAGGAAATAGTGGGTGAACTGTCCATCCTGTCCAATTGATCATCCTGCATTACATCACTGGTACATACATCAATAATAAAATATTTTAAATTTTTCAGAAATGAAGAGTCGCTTTAGTTATATATATTTAATGGGCTGCACGGTGGCGCAGTGGGTAGCGCGTTCGCCTCACAGCAAGAAGGTCGCTGGTTCGAGCCTTGGCTGGGTCAGTTGGCATTTCTGTGTGGAGTTTGCATGTTCTCCCCATGTTGGCGTGGGTTTCCTCCGGGTGCTCCGGTTTCCCCCACAGTCCAAAGACATGTGGTATAGGTGAATTGAGTAAGCTGAATTGTCCGTAGTGTATGTGTGTGAATGAGTGTGTATGGATGTTTCCCAGTGATGGGTTGCAGCTGAAAGGGCATCTGCTGCATAAAACATATGCTGGATAAGTTGACGGTTCATTCTGCTGGGGCGACCCCAGATTAATAAAGGGACTAAGATGAAAAGAAAATGAATGAATGAATATATATTTAATATTGTAGAATTTAATTGCTGTAGAATTATCAATTTTTAATTATTAATTCAATGCCAATCCTTAAAATGTTGTTTACTGTAAAGAATATATATAGTTCATATCACAGAGATCTGAGCCCACGAGGACAGCAGTATTAGATAACACGGATGAGATGAGGGATTGTGGGATTGAAAGGCCGCTTACAGAGAGTAATGGCAGCGAGGAAGGCTATCATGAACCTGATGGGTGGACAGTCTGTTCCTACTTGTGTCCCTGCCTCCTTTAAAGTGGACTGATCTAACTCTGTCTGTTTGCTTTCTCTCTTGCATTTGTCATGGTGATGATGACCTGACAGGCCACCCTGAGATGAGACTGCAGTAGCCCATTTCCAGCCTCCATTTCCCCTTCTCCCCAAAGACAACAGGAAGGAAATGAAAGAAAGAGGGTGCTTCCTTTGCTCGTGTATATTTTATACCATTTATTTTGGTTTTCTGCTCATCCTTCTCTCTCTCTCTCTCTCTCTCTCTCTCTCTCTCTCTCTCTCACACACACACACACACATACATGTACAAACACACTTTGTAAGAGGAGACTCAGAAAGGATTAAATAATTCCCTTTGTAAAATCCAAAGGTTCCTTCTACAAAGGTTAAAAAAAATTCTTCCAAAACTTTTCCCAGGAGCACTAAAACATTCAATAAAGGATTTTTTTTCTCTCCCTGCAGTAGTCATACATACTTTTGTCCTGGAGGACCATGTGGCAGCTGTGAATTTAGGAAATGAAAAATAATTCAATTAAAAATAGTTAATGTTATGCCCTACATTTGGATTTCATCATGTTTGGAGCACAACGATTCCAGAATTTCATAAAATGTTTTAGACTTTTGATTCAAAGTTGTAGAAAAAATAATAATAAATTCACCTCACACCAAGCCTTAACTTTTTTTTTTCTTCCCTTTGTTCTCTTTAAGACTTTTTCTTAAATATATCTAAAAAAATTATATCTAAAACAAAATTTAACATTAAATATAACACTTCTTAATCTGTCTGTCTGTGTTATTTTATACTTAATGAGCTAAAGCAAACTAAACTGAATAAGCAGGATGTATGTGTTCTGCATCTGTTCAGCAGAAAAACGTTCGGTTACTACGTAACCCTCTATGAAATGCTATGTCGAAAAACTTCCACTATGGGGATTTCGTCAGAAACCAATCATCTGAAAGAGTAATAAAACGGGCCAATGAAATGCCAATGAATTGGTGGCGTCAACATACACAGCTGGCAGCAATCACAATTATTCGTGTATAAAGATGCCAGCCGTGCATAGCAAGACAACTTTTCTAGCTGAAGAGCCGAACTAAGCCGTCAGCTAAGGCGCAACCGTTTGTGGCGAAGGAACATAGCATTTCCGTTCCCCCCCTTGGGGAACGAGGGTTATGTAGTAACTGTAACGTTCCCCAGCGGGAGGGGAACTTCAATGCTATGTGGAAAAACTTCCACTATGGGAAAATGTATGGAAAACGCCACAG
Organism: Danio jaintianensis; assembly: GCA_903798115.1. Lineage (NCBI taxonomy): Eukaryota > Metazoa > Chordata > Actinopteri > Cypriniformes > Danionidae > Danio > Danio jaintianensis. Next base: position 3,646,771 of record CAIGQV010017602.1, on the reverse strand, counting down.
CGATTGAACCTTATCACGTCACTGGTGAGAGGTTTGCCAGGCTATCAGCGTGAGCTCACCATCATCACCAGAGATGCAGCCCTCCAACGTGTCGTCTGGCCCTAACTTACCTTACTTACCTGTGAAGCATTAAAAGGCTTATTTATATTTTTTGGGGAGTCGTAAAAAATCCACCTAGTTAAGTTTCTAGGAATTTTAAAATACGACAGTACGTTGGGAAAGCGTGCAGTCCCGATAGTGTGGATGCTGCGGAGGCCACCTGCTGCCCAAATGGGGAGACCTGGTGGCAGGAAGACATATGGACTAACCCTGAGAAGGGGGAGTACACATATAAAGGATGGTTAGCGGGGTGGGAAGACACGGGCCCTCCTAAGAGGGGGGGACTAAACCGTGGCTGAGTGAAGCATATGGGATCGCCAGTAGGGATCGCGCATAGCAGGCACCTATACCCAGAACGCGGGCTGACCAAGTGGGCATGCCAACAACGTAATGGGCCAGGTACCTGACTCCTCCGCTGAGTCAGATGCTGGGGGTCTCGGAGGAACTCTGTAGGGTTCGCCAAATGGGGAACTCAACTGAACAGAGTGAAAAGCGCATGTATCTCTGTTAGAGAGAAAGGTGCAGCAAGCGTGTTTCAACAACGTACCAAATTTCCTCATTCACAGGCGTTATCCAGCACATGTGAGGAAAATCAGCTCCATTCAAAAATTATAGACTCTTACGAATGTATTAGGTGTCGCCCAGCCCGCAGCTCTACAGATGTCTGTTAGAGAGGCGCCGCGTGCTTACGCTCAAGAGAAGGCGATACTCTGTGTCGAGTGCGCTCTCACTCCTGGGGTACGCGGCTCACCCTGGCACAGAAAAGCGAGGGAGATGGCATCCACTATCCAGTGGACCAACCTCAGTATGGATACGGCACTTCCCGTCTGCCGATCATAGCAGAAAAGGAGCTGCTTAGAGTCGTAAGCTCTAATGCGGTAACATAGCGCCGAGCGTGAACAGGACACAGCAATGAAAGGGGCTGGATCTGACTGAAAATGCCTCCAGATACCTGACCCTCTTGACCGATGCCAACGCGACCAGCAGAGCTGTCTACCTGGACAGAAATCTTAAAGATACTGAGTCGAGTGGATTGAGCAGACCTCTCCTAAGAGAGATCTCCAAGTGGGTATGAGAGGGGGACAGGATTGATTTAATTAACCAGCGTCTTGCACCTCTGGGAACTGGATGATGAGGCAATGCTTTCCCAGCGCGCCGCCATCCCCGCGTCCTTAGAGCAGGGATGATCGTAACGCCAACCCCTCAGTGCGGAGGGGACATTCTTAGCTCCAGCCAGCTGAAGGAGGAAAGCATCACACTGATCTGGCATGTCCGGGGTCCTTCTCGGAGAGAAGTACACCACACAGCGAATAGACTCCACTTCAGTGTAGGAATGCCTCGTAGAGGGTGCTCTAGCCTGAGTGATGGTGTTAACCACTGAATCGGTAGGTCACCTAAGTCCTTCGCGCTCCATCTATGGACCACACGTGAGGTTCCAGAGATCTGGGCGCGCCAAATGGTGCCTGTCCCAGAGAAGAAGGAGCTTCTTTAAGGGGATATGCCAGGGAGAGGCCGTCACGAGGAGAGAGCTGAAATACAGGTCCGATTGAGCCAGAGAGGCACAATAATAGACCTGCTCCTCGTCCTCCCTGACGTTACACAGTATCTGTGAGTAGGCTCACTGGAGAGAAATGCGTATTTACGCACGCCCAGGGGCCAGCTGTGTTAGCCAGCGCGCCAGAGTGCACCTATAACAGCTGGACAGCCGGGGGTGGAGTCTCCATTTTCCCGGGCGTGAACTGCCATGAGAGCGCATCAGCTGCACGGTTGAGCTCGCAGGGGAAAAAATGGCATGCAGCGATTCCGCCGCGTATGACTCCGGAGGAGCAGACGGCGAGCGAGCTGAGACATGCGGCGAGAGCGGATACACCCTGTGCGGTTGTTTCCCCTCTAGCACCGGTAAAAAACGGTGCAGCGCGAGATACACTACCAACAGCTCCAGGCAATTAAATGCCAATGCAACCGGGTTCCTTACACGGACCCGCAGCTGCATGCCCGCAACACACGGCCCCCCAGCACGTACTGGAAGCATCCGTCGAAATGACGACATGCCTGGACACTCGTTCTAGAGGCACCCAGGCCTGTAGAAACGCAGGGTCCCTTCAGAGGCTGAGGGTGCGGCAACACAGCAAGTGACAGTCACTCGGTGCGTGCCCGCATGCCGTGCGCTTCTGGGGACCCGATCGTGAAGCCAATGCTGAAGCGGTCTCATATGGAGCAACCCGAGCGGCGTGACAGTGGCTGCAGATGCCATATGCCCCAGGAGCCTCTGAAATAATATCAGTGGGACCACAGTTTTCCTGTCGAACTCTCTCAGACAGGTCAGCATCAGCTCGGCGCACTCTCAGAGAATGCACGCCATCATGGTGATCGAGTCCAGCTCCAACCCATGAAAAGAGATGCTCTGCATGGGGGCGAGCCTGTTCTTTTCTCGGTTGACCCGAAACCCTAACAGGTCGAGGTGCCGGAGCACCCAGTCCCTGTGCATAACCAATTGATCCTGCGAGAGAGCTAAAAAAGCCAGTTATCGAGATAATTGAGTATGCAGATGCCCGCGAGCCAAAGGGGCGTTAGGGCATCCTTCGCGAGCTTGGTGAAAACCCACGGAGACAGGGAGAGCCCGCAAGGGAGGACTTTGTATTACCATGCTCGATCCTCACACGCAAACCGCAAAAACTGCCGGTGGCGTGGAAAAATGTTGACATAACCATACGTTTCCTTCAGGTCTATCGCTGCAGACCAATCCTGAGGACGAACGCACCGGGGGATGTGCTTCTGCATGAGCATTCTGAGCGGCTGCTTGTAAGGCAGCGGGTCAAAACGCGCAGAACTAGGATTGGCCATAACCCACCGCTCTTTTATGAAGTACAGACTAAAAAGCCTCATCTCGGCTGGAGGGGACGGCTCGATTGTGTCCTTCGCCAGGAGGACAGCAATCTCCTCGCTCAAGACAGGGGCGGACACAGGGCTGACTTTGGTGTAATACACGACCGTTTAGCGAACTGAATCGCAAAGCCGAGTCTGATTGTCCGAATGACGCATCACGCATATCTGCCAGGTTTTAGCCAGAGGTGGCGTTCCTGGACCACTAGAGTGGTCATCGTCCTTCCCAGGGCACTCGCAGCCGACCTGGTGTTTTCAGAGCAAAGTCGGTTGCAGTGCATAAATTAAGCCTGGGTCGTAACCTTCCTCGTGCCGCTGGGCCGCGGATTGACCCCCACTATAACCCTCAGATCTGCCCGAGTGCTAACCGCTATTGCGGGGGACAACAGGGGTGGTTTGCCCTTTTGCAAGAGCGAGCCGCGATCTTAGCTGCGCAACAGACATTCCATCGCAGTGATGGCATGCACTGCCCGCGAGCACTGCATTAACATGCTGAACCCCCAGACATGCAACACAGTGCTCGTGCCCATCGTCCGTGGACAGGGAACCACCGTATCCAGAAACGCACAGTCAGAACGACGTCTTTAAAAAGACGCGCTGCACGACCGTGTTGCTCTTTTAAGAAAATTAGCTTCTTATACATACCGCTCTAGAAGGACAGGACCCAGAGAACGCCCAGGCAAGGGAGAATAGCCCAGCTCGACCATCTGCCACTGCGTTGTCACACACTCTGGAACCGGGAGAAACAGCCTGTTCAAACACCGGCAGCTTTCTCGTTCTCTCTCTCTACCTCTCTCGAAGGAGGTTTGGAGGAGCCTAAGGACTCTCTCAATAGCGTGTTCGGCTCTGAAAGCGAAAAGGTGTCTTTGCTATGCACGGCTGCCATCTTTATACACGAATAATTGTGATTGCTGCCAGCTGTGTACGCTGACGCCGCCAATTCATTGGCATTTCATTGGCCCATTTTATTACTCTATCAGATTATTGGTTTCTGACGAAATCCCCATAGTGGAAGTTTTTCCACATAGCATTGAAGTTCCCCTCCCGCTGGGGAACTAAGTGTACCTTTATAAATGTGCATCGTATTAAAATAATAATGATTAAAATATTTTTTTTTATTATGCATTAACAAATTTTTTTTTGCTTTGGCACATAAACTGTGAGTCCAAATGTCTGGACCAAACCATTGGACCAAAATGTGTCCAAACTATTTGCTGGAAATTCAGAACTTTTTTGCATGTCTGCAAAATGTAGTTACTCACCCAAAACATTTCATTCATGTCAAAACAATTTACAAATCAAAAAGTAATTTGGCTGAAGCCACTAAAACATAAAGTATTTTTGTCATCGTGTGAGCCACGTTGTTAAAGCTGTTTAGTAGTTGGTTTTTTTTACCATGTCAACCACAGAAATGTTTTTATAAAACAAATCTGATATTTGCAAGAAGAGTCCATAGCACAAAAAGTTTGTTATTTTTGTACATTTATTTTTGTACAAATGTATTACATTTAAAGTGAAATTTTGCTTGTCCAATAATTGTATTGTACATCTCATATTTCTTGTTACCACAAATACACAAAAATACTACAAAACAACAAGAAAAATAAAAGAATATATTTAAAGAAAAATATATTCCTGTCGCTCTTGTTGATCAAGACCAATTGCTCTTCCACAAGCATCTTGCTGCTGTTCAGGGTTTCCTGGGAAGTCCTCCATTCTCAAAAAAAAGGTAGTGATTGTGCTGTGGGCAATCTACATATTTATGCTCCGAAACTTGATTGGTTAATTAGAAATAAGGTGTCATTTGCTATATTAGCAGACATTACGAACAATATCAGTATCATATATTTATGGAGTATTCATGCGTGTAAAATTTTCTGATAACTTAATGAATTGTTTTGAGTGTGATGGCTTATACGATCAAAAATGATTGAGAAGTTGTGAAGAGTTTGACAGTTAAAGTGAGAATCGACTCACTTTAATTTTAAAAGCCATATGCATTTAATTGTTGTGCAAATTGTACTGTACTAAAGCATTAGCAATTTGCTCAAATCAATAAGAAATGCCAATCTGATGAGAACAACAAGCTAAATGTTTAGAGATTTAAACTTATTGTTTCAAGAAATAAATAATAATAATTTAACAATCGAGCCCAAGCAATTGTGTGTCATGTCTGTGAAAATGGCCCATGGTACCAAAAATAACACTATGAATATGTAAATAAATTAGTCTTTTTATATCTGCATAAAATCACATTCGGTGAGAGACCAGCGTCGGCTTGTCCACGTGTCATTGGTGTAAATATAAGATGTCTTTATATTTACTTCTGCGTCTTCAGAAGTTCATCACTGCACCGCTCAGCATTCACTGTCTTCCTGGTAACAAGGAAATGCCACTTAACAGCAGTCCAGAAAAAATTTCTCTGTGATGTCACTTACATAAGTGGCATAAAAAAAGGACAATGAATAAAACATGTTCAACACCCAGTCAGGGCTGTTATATTATTAAAGTGGACTTCTACATCAAAGCACATCATGGCTTAAAGCGGTGAAGTCTTAGCATGTGTTGAGAATGAGCCTTGAAAAAAAAAATGTAGCGCTGGACATAGAGATAAGTTACTAACTCACTCATGTGAATCGCTTTTTTTGTCTCACGATGTCTGGAAGACAAAGATTACATAACCAAAATCTCAATAACAAAACATAAATACAAGGCTCTAAAGTTTTATCAGAAGTTTGGGGTGAGATTACATATTTTAGGGGAGGAGCCACTCTTGCAGGAACGGCCCGTCGACCCCATCCAGTTTTCTGAAGTCTTGGCTAGAAGTTCAATTTTATCTATTGTTCATATAAGCACAAATTGAAAAATGTAAAATAATTGATAAATCAGAAAAAAGAAGTCATACCCCCAAAATATTTGATCTATTTCAAAAACGTAACGGTTACTAAAGTAACCCTCGTTCCCCGAGGGGGGGAACGGAAATGCTATGTGGAAACTTCCACTATGGGGATTTCGTCAGAAAGCCAATCATTCTGAAGAGTAATTAAACGGGCCAATGAAATGCCAATGAGTTGGCGGTGTCAGCGTGCACAGCTGGCAGCAATCATAATCAGCTTGTGAATAAGAATGCCCGCTGTCCCACACAACCACACCTTTTCTAGCTGAAGAAGCCGAACTACAGCTGTCAGCTAAGGCGCAATCCCTGTGGCGAAGAAACATAGCATTTCCGTTCCCCCCCTCGGGGAACGAGGGTTACTTTAGTAACCGTTACGTTCCCCAGCGGGAGGGGAACTACAATGCTATGTGGAAACTTCCACTATGGGGAAATCTATGGAAAACGCCACAGTGATTGAACCTTACCACGTCGCTGGTGAGAGGTTTGCCAGGCTCCGGCGTGAGCGCACCATCATCACCAGAGACGCAGCCCACCAACGTGTCCCCTGGCCCTAACTTACCTTACTTACCTGTGAAGCACTTAAAGGCTTATTTATATTTTTTGGGGAGTCGTAAAAAATACACCTAGTTAAGATACTAGGAATTTTAAATTACGACAGTACGTTGGGAAGCGTGCAGTCCCGATAGGGAGGACGCTGCGGAGGCCACCTGCTGCCCAATGGGGAGACCTGGTGGCAGGAAGACATATGGACTAACCCTGAAAAGGGGGAGAACACATATGAAGGATGGTTAGCGGGGAGGGAAGACACGGGCCCGCCTAAGAGGAGGAACTACACCGTGGCTGAATGAAGCATATGGGATCGCCAGCGGGGATCGCGCATAGCAGGCACCTATACCCAGAACGCGGGCTGACCAAGTGGGCATGCCAACTACGTAATGGGCCAGGCACCTGACTCCTCCGCTGAGTCAGATGCTGGGGGCCTCGGAGGAACTCTGCAGGGTTCGCCAAATGGGGAACTCAACTGAACAGAGTGAATAAGCGCACGAATCTCTGTGTTTAGAGAGAAAGGTGCAGCAAGCGTGTTTCAACACCGTACTGAATTTCCTCATTCACTGGCGTATCCAGCACACGTGAGGAAAATCAGCCCACTCAAAGATTATAGAATCTTTACGAATGTATTAGGTGTCGCCCAGCCCGCAGCTCTACAGATGTCTGTTAGAGAGGCGCCGCGTGCTTACGCTCAAGAGAAGGCGATACTCTTAGTCGAGTGCGCTCTCACTCCCGGGCCGAGCGCGAACAGGACACAGCAAGAAAGGGGCTGGGTCTGCCTCCTCCATGGGGCAGCGCTTGCAGGTTCACTACATAGTCTAAAGAAGCGCTGTAGGAACCTCGGGCACATAGGTGGGCCGGGGTCTCAGGAAAACGTGAGAGTGGACCGGCCCGAATTGCTGGCACACTTTGCTGACCGAAAATGCCTCCAGATACCCGACCCTCTTGACCGATGCCAACGCGACCAGCAGAGCTGTCTACCTGGACAGAAAACTTAAAGATACTGAGTCGAGTGGATCGAGCAGACCTCTCCTAAGAGAGATCTCCAAGTGGGTATGAGAGGGGGACAGGATTGATTTAATTAACCAGGGTCTCGCGCCTCTGGGAACTGGATGATGAGGCGATGCTTTCCCAGCGCGCCGCCATCCCCGCGTCCTCAGAGCGGGGATGATCGTAACGCCAACCCCTCAGTGCGAAGGGGACAGCCTTAGCTCAGCCAGCTGAAGGAGGAAAGCATCACACTGATCTGGCATGTCCGGGGTCTTTCTCGGAGAGAAGTACACCACACAGCGAATAGACTCCACTTCAGGGCGTAGGCATGCCTCGTAGAGGGTGCTCTAGCCTGAGTGACGGTGTTAACCACCGAACCGGTAAGTCACCTAAGTCCTCCACGCTCCATCTATGGACCTTACACGTGATTCCAGAGATCTGGGCGCGGGTGCCAGATGGTGCCTGTTCCAAAGAAGAAGGAGCTTCTTCAAAGGGATATGCCAGGGAGGGGCCGTCACGAGGAGAGAGCTGAAAACAGATCAGATTGAGCCAGAGGCGCAATAACAGACCTGGTCCTCGTCCTCCCTGACGTAACACAGTATCTGCGAGAAGGCTCACTGGAGAGAAATGCGTATTTACGCACGCCCAGGGGCCAGCTGTGTTAGCCAGCGCGCAGAGCGCACCTATAACAGCTGGACAGCCGGGGGTGGAGTCTCAGTTTTCCCGGGCGTGAACTGCCGTGAGAGCGCATCGGCTGCACAGTTGAGTTCGCCGGGGGAAAAAAATGGCACGCAGCGATTCCGCCGCGAATGACTCCGGAGGAGCAGACGGCGAGCGAGCTGAGACATGCGGCGAGAGCGGATACCCCCTGTGCGGTTGATATACACCATCGTCGCCGTGCTGTCGGTCCTGACCAGCACGTGTTTCCCCTCTAGCACCGGTAAAAACAGTGCAGCGTGAGATACACTGCCAACAGCTCCAGGCAATTAATATGCCAATGCAACCAGGTTCCTTCCACGGACCCCCAGCTGCATGCCCGCAACACACGGCCCCCCAGCACGTACTGGAAGCATCCGTCGAAACGACGACATGCCTGGACACTTGTTCTAGAGGCACACAGGCCTGTAGAAACGCAGGGTCCGTCCAGAGGCTGAGGGCACGGCGACACAGCGGAGTGACAGTCACCCGGTGCGTGCCCGCGTGCCATGCGCGTCTAGGGACCTGATCGGGAAGCCAATGCTGAAGCGGTCTCATATGGAACAGCCCGAGCGGCGTGAAGCGGCCACGGATGCCATATGCCCCAGGAGCCTCTGAAATGATATCAGTGGGACCACAGTTTTCCTGTCGAACTCTCTCAGACAGGTCAGCATCAGCCCAGCGCACTCTCGAGGGAGGCGCGCCGTCATGGTGATCAAGTCCAGCTCCAACCCGAGAAAAAAGATGCTCTGCACGGGGGCGAGCCTACTCCTTTCTCGGTTGACCCGAAACCCCAACAGGTCGAGGTGCCGGAGCACCCAGTCCCTGTACATAATCAATTGATCCCGCGAGTGAGCTAAAAAGCCAGTCATCGAGATAATGGAGTATGCAGGTGCCCGCGAGCCGAAGGGGCATTAGGGCATCCTCCGCGAGCTTCGTGAAAACCCGCGGAGACAGGGAGAGCCAGAAAGGGAGGACTTTGTACTATCATGCTCGACCCTCGCACGCAAACCGCAGCCGGTGGCGTGGGAAAATGGAGAATGAATGTACGTGTCCTTCAGGTCTATCGCTGCAGACCAATCCTGAGGACGGACGCACCGGGGGATGTGCTTCTGCATGAGCATTCTGAGCGGCTGCTTGTAAGGCAGCGGGTCAAAATGCGCAGAACTAGGATTGGTCATAACCCACTGCTCTTTTAGGGTACGATGAAGTACAGACTAAAAAGCCCATACCTCATCTCGGCTGGAGGGACCGGCTTGATTGCATCCTTCGCCAGGAGGACAGCAATCTCCTCGCACAAGAGAGGGGCGGACACAGGGCTGACACCTGGTGTAATACACGCCCGTGAACTTGGGGGACCGTTTAGCGAACTGAATCGCATAGCCGAGTCTGATTGTCCGAATGAGCCATCGCGACGGGCTGGGCAGCGCTAACCAGGCTGGCAGAGCCCACGCGAGTGACATCATCGGTGCAATCACTGACGCACCAGCGGTGGGGCAGCACGGGATGGGAGAGCTCAGTCCCAAGGAAGAGCGGAAGTTTAAGAGGTTTAATCTTAACTTCGTCCCAAGAGCCCGCAGGGCGGCTAGGAGTGCGAGAGAAAGGAGCCCGTCCTCTGGCACTCACAGAGCCTGTGGCGAAGAGCACCGATCCTGCGAGCTGGAAGGCATAGCGTCCCATACTGGCAGTGTTCGGGCTATCACACCCAGAGAGAGGAAAAAATTGCTCTTAAAAAATTTTGTAGCCATACGGCCTTTTTGTTAATGATATGGGTGTCCCTGGCCCTCCGCCAGGGAAAGAGCAAACATCCTTTTCTCCGAGTGGCCCGTCTCAGGGACGCTTCGCGGTCCGTACTGGACTTAGCGGCGCCCTGAGGTGGGGGGCGGTGATCGTCTGTGAGGTGCTCAACGCTGCCGCTTAACCAGTTGAACGGACAGGGCGGTGGAGCAGATTTTGGAGCCACAGACGAGCGCCCTCGGCGAGAAGCAGCCAAAGTGGACGAATCGACGGGGAGAGCGGTTTTTGAGCCCGCCGATCGCACTTGACTACTCTTTCACCGAAGTGAATTCCTGGGTGAACTCACCCCGGTGTCGCCGAACAGGCCAGCCTGGGATATGGGTGTGTTAAGAAAGCGAACTTTGTCAACGACACACATATCTGCCAGGTTTAGCCAGAGGTGGCGTTCCTGGACCACTAGTGTGGTCATCGTCCTTCCCAGGGCACTCGCAGCCGACCTGGTGTTTTTAGAGCAAAGTCGGTTGCAGTGCGTAGTGCATGAAGCCTGGGTCGGAACCTTCCTCGTGCCGCTGCGCCAGCGCTTGGACTAGCCATAGCAAGCAAAACGGAAGCAGCCTGGCCCGCAGCCGTGTAGGCTCTGGCCCTGAGGGACGCAGACAACCTACACGCTTTGGACGGGAGCCGAGGCTAACCACGCCAGGAAGGGGCACCACGCGGGCAATATTGACCGCGCTAGCACACTCGACCTGGGGTTTTGCCTCGTACCCCCTGGCTGCTCCGTCATCGAGGAAGGTGAGGGCGGAGCGCACGCAGACCGGGCAGAAAAAAGGTGCCCTCAGCGCTTCGTGAACTTACTGTGCACCTCCGGGAAGAAGGGGACGGGAGGCTTAGAGGGTTTCCCCTTCTTATCCTCCACGTAACACTCGTCTAATCGGTCCGGCGACGAAGCTGGGGGACAAGCCATCTCCAGCCTCGTCGCCGAAGCAGCCCGGCCATCATATCAGATGCCATATCCGGAGCCTCGCTTACCACCCCTGAGGGAGGAAGCGGGTCCGAATTGTCATCGGAAAATGACAGCCCACCCTCCGATGCAGCGATGGACATCTGGTCCTCGGTGTCATCGAGTGAGAGGGCGACCCTCCCGAAGGATGGTGCGCTTCTCTCACTCGAAGCTTGGATGGAGCGCGCTGAGGAATGGGAGGTCCGCAAGCCCGAGGGCGGCGGATTGACCCCCATTGTGACCCTCAGATCTGCCCGAGTGCCAACCGCTATTTGCGGGGGACAACAGGGGTGGTTCGCCCTTTTGCAAGAGCGAACCGCGATCTTAGCTGCGCAACAGACATGCCATCGCAGTGATGGCATGCGCTGCCCGCGAGCACCGCATTAACATGCTGGTCCCCCAGACATGCAATACAGTGCTCGTGCCCATCATCCGTGGACAGGAAACCACCGCATCCAGAAACGCACGGTCGGAGCGACGTCTTTAAAAAGACACGCTGCCCGACCGTGTTGCTCTTTTAGGAAATTTGCTTAAATTTATACGCACCGCTCTTGAAGTACCGGTCCAGCGAAACGCCCAGGGACAGGAGAAACCCAGCTCGACCACCGCTGCTCGCGTTGTTGCTCGCGCTGGAACCGGGAGAAATCAGCCTCTCAGAAGACGGCAGCTTTCTCTCACTCTCTCTCTCGAACAAAGTCGGAGGATGACAGCAAAACGTCTCTTTCAGACTGCACATGAGGCTTCTGAAAGCGAAAAGGTGTGGTTGTGTGGCACAGCGGGCATTCTTATTCACAAGCTGATTATGATTGCTGCCAGCTGTGCACGCTGACACCGCCAACTCATTGGCATTTCATTGGCCCGTTTAATTACTCTTCAGAATGATTGGCTTTCTGACGAAATCCCCATAGTGGAAGTTTCCACATAGCATTGTAGTTCCCCTCCCGCTGGGGAACACAATTTAAATTTGACCTCAAACAGGCCTGAACAACTGAACAGCAGTGCTCATGTTTTTATATGAGTTAAACCTTAATGCACATCAGAACTGAGATGTGTTTAAATTGAGCCTAAATTGAGATTTCCGTAAATCATACAGAATGAAAAACAGCTCAAAACAGCTTTAAGAAGTGCCATTTAACTACTTTCATATTGTTCATGCATTATTATAAAGTATAGGACATGTGAATTTAAAAATATATATTTAATTCAATCGACAAAACCAGTAATCAGTGAATCAATTCATAATTCAAAATATACTAACGTCTGATTGACTCGGTTTATTATAAATATGATATATGAATTTAAATATATGTATTTAATTGAATCGACAAAACCTCTAATCAGTGAATCACTTTTGAATCAATTGGTAATTCTAAACAAACCAACGCCATATTAACTCAGTTCGCGAATCATTCAGACGTTCTTCCTTTCCGCTCACGCTTTAAATCGTTTGGAGCGTTTTCTCAACCAGTAACGTTGGCAAAAGACCTTGCGATGTGTTAATAATGTTTAATAATACTTTCTAAAAGATAACTAACATTAAATGGAGCAGAACATTTACAGTTGAATTTATTTTTGTTGTGTGCAAGGAAGATGGAGCTACACATGCAGCATGTAAGCACGTAACATTAACGTTACTGCAGGTAACCATTGGTAAAGACGTATTTCATCAAAAACAACACACAAACACACCAGTGTATTTTAACATAATGTTCGTACATCAACGGTAGTACCGTATTTTTCGTTTGAAATAATGTATGTACTGTACAATTTAATTGATTTATTCATGCAATATAAATGTTATCACAAGTTTTATTACTTGTAACCAAGTACAGTAACTTTCTGCTAGTACCTTTGCTTTGAGTAATCCTAACAAGTACATTTACAAGTATTTAATAAGTACATTTAAGACCCAACGTTTTATTTAAATAGAGCGTACCTTTAGGACTCAAAAGCCCATGGTTTAACTGAAAATAAAACCAAAAACACATGGTTACATTAAACGGTAGTAAACCCATAGTTTTGCTGCACTAACAAACCATGACATACTATGGTTTACAAATCTATCAGTGTGCCAAAAAGTCGTTTATTACACTTGTTCTAAAAAAACATGCAGTACATTTTTGTTCCTCATTTCATAGAGAGTAGACAGTATACACTTTTTGTTCTGTATTGTTTTTAGTACAACAGAGCTGTTTTTGAAGTGTGTCAATGTTCACAGATATGTAAGAGAATCAAAGCAAAATGACAAAATGGAATGTTAAAGTGTTCCACAGGTGCCAGGTTTATTAGAGCAGCTTCTTTTCATTTGAAGAAATGTTGCTGACTGAATGAATCAAATGCTTTTACCAGCTTTAGACCTGGTATTGATTCAGATCTCTTGATTCAATTTGATTCTGATCTGGAACATTTTGATTTGATTCAGCTGTTGATATTATTCTCAGTTCTTGATTCTATTCAGTGAACATGCTTGTAATAGTTAATACCTTTAATAGTGTTAATAGCAAATTAACAGTGAGCTTCATTGTATAAATGAAGAATGAATGAAAAGTAATTAAAGGCACAGTTCACCCAAAACTTGTTCCAAACCAGTTTGATTTTCTTTAATATTTTGAAGTAAACTGGAGCGATGTAACCATTGACCTCCATAGTATTATTTTTTCTTCTTCAAAATATATTATTTTGGGTTTAACAAAATAATGAAACTCATAATGGTTTATAACCCCTTAAGGATGTGTATATAGTGAGTACATTTTCATTTTGGAGTGAACTATCCCTTTCAGAGCCACAGATCTGTATAAGAAAATCTTTATGCAAGGTATGCATGCATTAAAGCAGAACCCACCTCTCTATTTTAAATGTATTTATTCCCATCCAACACATTGATTAACATTTAAGCAAAATATATATATTTTAGTCAGAATTATCGTTTTATTAGTGTTTTTCTATTTGCATGCATTTTTTTCACTTGCAGCATGTTTGACATCTCTCGGCCAGCGTACATGCACCCCAAACGGCAAAATTGAAATACTTTCATGACCTTGTAAGATTTACAGAGGGAGAATTTGAAATGTTTCACACAGAGGAAAACATTAAACATTTCAAGTCAGCAGCACATCTATTTTTCAGAGCATCTGATGTGGCAAAGCACTTTAAACTTTACGTGTTAACTATATAGCTTACAAATTATGAGTACAAATAAGGATAATGTACTTTCCCCACAGCATCTCACCCTTCATCCAATGTTTTGCTTGAGGCACTTAAGTGAAATTTCAAAGATATATTTAACTTGTTTGCTTACATGGATGTGGTCATTTGTCTGACGTTTTCCCTAAAAATGTAATTTGTGTGTTTATTAGAAGATCAAGTGAAATACCTAAACAACTAGGAAAATATGAATAGACATGCTGACATAGCAATTTCATCTTGTGTTTGCAGTTTAAAAGTAGAGTGGTGTGCTACTGATGGCTTTTTGTTGATGCGCTCTGTTGTACAAGAGCAAGTGATGGTGTTCTTGGATCAGTTACTGGGTCTTGTGGTGAAAGTTTTCTTTGAGACATTTGCGAAGTAATGATTTGTCTGTTATTGTGGGGATATTAAACATTGTGCCAGTGTGCACTCATCAAAACTAAACACTGCATTCTTAAAGGTAAGAGGTTTGAGGGTGAATAAATTAACAGCATTTTTACATTTTTAAGTTAGATGTTTCTTTAAGAGAAAAAAGAAGTTGAATTGGTGACAAGAGTTTAAAATAATGGGTACTGGCAGTATTAATGAAGAAATTATTTAAGTTATTGCTTTAAATTTAAGTGCATAGAAACTGAAAAGGATTGAAAAGTATAAATCTAAAACAAACATAAATCATAGCGGCTTTCATTATAAGCAACATTTATTATTACTATTATTATACACCAAGCATAACCAAATGCATTTAATGTGAACCTGAATATAATGTCTTGTGGGAAATGGGAAAACTAACATTCTTCTCATTCTGCACCAAGCCAAATATGTGCATGTTTTGCTTGCTGTTTGTGGCTTTAAAAAAGTAACTTATATTTTAGGAAATGCGGCACTACAGTTTTGAGAAACAAATCATTTCCAACTATTGCGTTTTTCCAGTGGTGCATCACACTATAAAGTTAAGCAGTCATTGTACGCAAAACACACTCAAGACTCAAGAATTTTTAAGGTTTATAATCGTAGAGTAGATTTCAGCTTAAACTAGTTGGAGGTTTTGCATGCTACATGTATGCGTAGCTTGGCTGCATTCAAAGGGTGCACTGCCTGTCAACGTCCATAGGGAGAAATCCAAACCGTCTTCATTTGCCGATACTGATAAGGGCCCTTGAAGTAAAATTTGAAGCATATAATTCGATCTGAAACTTAAGAAGGTAAGATGTGGGACTAGCGCTGCATGTGAAGTATTTGTGGTTCTGGTATGTTCTGTGCTGTGCCCTTCCTGCCCCTGGCTACTTTTTAATTGGATCTCCCTAGACATGTAAACATCACATTGAGTATGCAACAATGAACAACAGATAGGGGAAAATAAAGAGGGAGTGAGTTGCTTTGTTAGTGCGTCAATTAGTTGGGACTCTCGTTTTATAAGGCCGGTCCACAGAGACACTCAAGGAGTTTGTGCTAATGTGTCTAGAGGAGATCAAGACATTTTTGTTAACAACAATTAGTAAGCCTTGACCGTATAGTTAGACACAAGAAAACGTGGCAGTGGACAGGTTGGCATTTTGCTGGTAGTATTCCGCAGGCTGACAGAAACAGGAACGGTTTCAAAGGGAAGGGTGCGCATGGCTTCAGCTCCAGCGCATAAATTGGTAGCAGCATTTGAGAGCTTATTATAATATCACAACTGGCCAGACTTTGAGCTCTGACCAATCTAATATGAATGACCTACACTCTGCTGTATAACACAGGGCTGAATATTTATCAGATACCTGAGGAAAATGTCTGGCCTTTGAAAAATGGGCCAGCAACGGGCCTTTACTCAACAGTTAATTAATATTTATCATTCACAGCAAAGTTGAAAGAAAGATGTGTGGGTCCTCAGGAACTACTTTTATGCTGACTATAGACTTTAAAGGCCAAATAACATTAGGGTGAGAACAAAGAGGCAGAAGATAGTAGGTTGTCATGTTCTCCTTGTTTTTAAGAAGTTTGCTTTTTTTTTTTGTAACTTTGTCAGTAGTTAGCTATATTTTCAAATAGCAACTTATCAGTAAGTGATGTATAGCAGTGTAAACAATAAGAAAAAACAATCTTATAAAAAGTGTAGTTTTAAACATGGCAGCTAGAAATGTACTCTTTATATTTGAATTAGTTTCTTATGGTTTTAAAATGTTTTTGGTGTTTAAATGTATTGATTGAAAATCAATTTTCATTTTTTTGATCCATATACTTGTATAATAGATTAGGCACATTATCTCTGTTTTTTATGCTTATTTTAATTACCTATTTTTTATTATTATTTCATTCATTTATTCATTTTCTTTTTGGCTTAGTCCCTTTATTAATCTGGGGTCGCCTCAGCGGAATGAACCGCCAACTTATCCAGCATATGTTTTACACAGCGGATGCCCTTCCAGCTGCAACCCATCACTGGGAAACACCCATACACTCTCATTCACACACATACACTACGGACAATTTAGCTTACACAATTCACCTATACAGCATGTCTTTGGACTTGTGGGGGAAACTGGAGTACCCGGAGGAAACCCACGCGAAAACGGGGAGAACATGCAAACTTCACACAGAAATGCCAACGGACCCAGCCGAGGCTCGAACTAGCAACCTTCTTGCTGTGAAGCAACAGCGCTACCCACTGCGCCACCCTATTATTTCATAGTTTAGTATTTTTTTAAACCAATTTAATTCTTAAGTTATAACATGAGCAACACAAGACTTTTGTGCATGTTGTTGACAAAGAATTATGAACATTCATGAAATATGAATACCTAGAAATGTATACTCTTTAAAAAATTCAAACTTTTAATGAAGCTTTTCCCCCCCTTTATAATATCAGGATAATTGAATCAGCTTGACATTTTAAACTATATTCCCCTTAAGAAATAATAACATGAATTTTTAATTCTGAAATTAAAACATGCTTCTCATAGAAGTATATTAAAATTAAGTGCTTCCATTGCATTTGTTATGTTTATTTTTGTCAAATGCATCTTGTTGCTTGCATGATGCTTGTTACTTTTTATACAGTGGTGTAAGAAAGTGTATTAAAAAACATAGTAATAAAAGAAAGTATTTAATATGCTGTATGTGACTAAGGCAGTTGGTAAAGTGTTTCTCTCGGTACAGTTGTTATTTGTGTATCCTGTCCCTTGTGCCATTTCACACCATTCCTTTCTGTCATCACCTGAGATGAAGACAGGGAAAGTGCAGTTGTAGGTTGAAGTGAGATCCAAACAACTGTGACATTGATGGCAAACCTCAGACTCCTTCCTCAAATTGACCGCTCCGTTCCCTTCAATCATGTCCCCATTCATTAGTTTCAGCTCGCTTCCTTTGTCCCAATCTCGTGAAGAGGTACTTTACCTGGATTTTGACCAGCATCAATCTTCTAATGGGTGGTAGGGGATTATACATTATGGATTAAGCCTGGGCCAGATTATCCAGGTGAGTTGTGTGTCTATAAACCTGTATCGGTTGGGAGAATTAGGCGATGTGGACAAAGAGCTTTTCAATACAGGTCAAAATGGCAAGCGTTTATGCAGTTGCAACTTTATTTGTTATTTTTTAAAGGCACATTAGTCACAATAAGAGCAGAATCTCTGTGAGGGTAGTGAAAACAGGGTAGTGTGCCTACCAGAGCCTACATTTCTACACAGGATTGCAGGTGTTACACACAATGTTACTTATTTTGCTTTTACAAAATGGAAAATTCCTGTGAATATTTTTTCACTAAACTAAAGCATGAATAAGAATGAAAGAGTAAATTAATCAGGCAGTTGAAGACTACAATTTAAATGCAATCATTTAGCAGACTCATTTATCCAAAGCAAGTTACAAATAAGGACAATAGAAGCAATCTAACCAACAAAAGACCAACGATAATTAAGTACTATGAAAAGTTGTTAGTCAATTTCATTGCATGTATACATTTAAAATATTTGTAAAAATTTAAGTGTATAAAAATAGAATAGAGTGTCTGATGGTCAAGTGTTGGCGGAAAAGATGTCTGTAGCCATTTACTGCTCAGGTTGAGTTGGATATGTCAAGGTGAAAGTCATTTAATGCTTTTTTTTGGGATGGCTCCATAAACATGCTGTTCACTTGGATAATGAATGGTTATGGAGGAGGCACTTAGGTCTGAAGTAGTAACTTCAGGTAAAGGGATGCAAAGCCAGTAGTTGTTTTGTAGGCAAACATCAGTGCCTTGAGTTTGATGCGAGGATCTTTTGGAAACCAATTCAAGCTGATGATCATTGATATGACATGCCCTCTCTTTGGCTCATCTCACTGCTGCATTCTGGATCACTTGCATAGGTTTGATTGTTCTGCCTGGAAGGCCTGCCAAGAGAGCAATACAATACTCAGATCTAAGTGGTACCTTGTAGATAGAAAAGAGAAATGGTCCAAGAACCGATCCCTGAGGCACCCCACTGAATAGATGTTACTTGGACAAGTTGCTTCTCCAAGACAATCTGAAGGATCTAGCTAAAAGAATCAAACCACTGGAGCATATTTCCTGAGATGATCTTTGTTATGAGGGTTAACAGGAGGATCTGGTGGTTAGTTGTTTCAAAAGCTACAAACAGATCTGTCAAATTGAGGACTTAACTTGACAAGACAGAACTCAGCTGAAGAACCTACTGTAAGCAATTTAAATACAGCACCCTGAAGACTTCATCACAAGGCAAAGTTAAAATTGTTATTTTTAAAAAATTAAACATCATTGAACCTAACTTCCTATTCATATATTTTTTTTCTGTGGAAGTGTTGCTGAATGAATCTTCACTAAGGTTGATAAAGATGTTTGGTTTCATTAATAGACTTTGTAGATGCTGTCTTCGGAACACACTGTAAGTTATTTTACAGTGCATAATATTTTAAGGCATTTTTATGTACATAATTTCTACTTTACTGTATGTATTTCAAGGTTTATTTTATGGCAATTATAGTAATTATAGTTTTCTTTAAAAAACTTTAACCCTTTATCAGACGAAGAACCGTATAGGGTAACTTTGACATTTCATTAAAACATCATTTTAAATAATTTTGGTCTAATGCAAATATTGTTGTGGTACAATGAGTTTTCATTTCTTTACGAAACATTAGCTAATTAAATACTATGCCATATATTCCTATCAGGGCTGAATTTCTGCACAGTATTGCAGGTTTTACACTAAATTTTACTCATTCTGTGCTAATAAAACCAAAAATTGCTATTATCAGGTTCAAACAAGTAACATTCCAGGGTTTTTCTGTTGGGTATTTCAATGAGTGCCCTGTAAAGGGTTGATAGAATGTTGCAGTATTGATCATCCGTGCACATAATTTTTTAAAAACATTTCAGGTGCTCTCGTAAGCTTCCATAATCTTCATAATCAAATCACTTTAAATCTTTCCAAAGGTAATCTTCTCTTATGTTTACTGGTGCAAAGACAGGACAGCCTGTTACTCATATGAGATCATAGCAATAGTGAACTGCTCAGACCTCACTCACTGTGTGTGGATGTGCGTGTCTAGAATAGACAAATGAAACCTCATCGACAGTGAATAAATTTGTGACAACACATTAAGGTTTTGATACTCCGCTTTGATTAATAATTCATCCACTGCGCTAACAGGGTGTAAAGTAACTGTAATGATGGGGCTGGGTCAGAGGGAATTTTCTGGAATTATAATTGTTTAATTCCTGCATCAGGTCAATCTGAGATTTATTCAAAAAGCAGAGGGCTCTGGCTTAAAGCGTCTGTTACAAACACTTGGATTAAGGTATTATTCACAAACCAGTGCTCACGGCCTCATTAGTAGATCAGGTAAGGTGTCAAAGCTTGCCCTTTGCTTTGAATAACAGTTTGCTCCTGGGAGGCATTAACTTATTGCTCTGTGAAATGTTGCACTCACAATAATTAAGAAAAGATTGTTCATTTTATATTGGATACGTAGTGAGCATGGTTCACTGTTAGAAATATTGTCTTGTCTGATTAATTGTGATCATACAGCACCCCACTATTAATTAAATGATGAAATGTAGGAAAGCAGTGCTCTTTGTGTGATTTCAAAGCTTGTGGCTTAATTGGCTTAATTGTGTGGTTGTGATTTGTTATTTGTTAGGTTTTTAAAACATATATAATACATGACTCAATATTTACCAATTGACACATGTATGTATGTCAAAGATAATGTAAAGAAATTCAGTGTACATTAGTACATTTGTTTATCTATTTATTTTTAAGATAGATAAATGAAAATTTCTTGTTTCAAGGCTTGTGGTAGTCGACTGTGTATCTCTCTCTTTTGCTCTTGTTACTCTGGTGTTGCTAAGCAACCATCTCCAAGAGAACTACAGTCGCTAGACGTGAATCTTATTAGTGTTTATTATAGTGCTATTTTTTTTTTTAAATCAAGGTCATAAATAAGCATTCAAATTTCAGCATTCTTAAAGTGTGAACAAAAGTTCTTGGCAGGAGGGCTAAAACTAAAAGCGGAAATGTGTAGAGATGAAATGTAAGTGGCATAAATACACAGCTCAGTAATGTATGCCTCATGTTGATGCATTTCATATTTTAAAGAGCTTCAGAGTGATTTCGGTTTGCAAAGGGATTTCATATTCTAACACTTCCCAGCAAGGTCTCATTTGTTAATGTTAATCAATGCATTAACAGTGAGCAATAAGATTTGTTACAATATTTAAAGTAAATTTATCAATACTGATGTTTTGTCAATGTCGCCTAAATAAAATAAGTTTTAAAATATTTTTTTGCAGTAAATGTTGTGTAGTTTTTTTAATTGAGAACCAAATATGCCCTTTAGATATTATTTCTAGAATAGAATGAAGCCTTTAAAAACAGGGCATGCACAAAACAGTATCCATGTTGGGATACTTATATTAAAGACCAAGAACAAGAACAAGTCAAACAAAACCACAATCTATTACGTGTAATTAAATATTGGCCATTATGTATTTTGTGTTTTTGAATAGAACATCATATTCTGGAGAAACTGTATTCAAGAATCACTGTATTCAAGTAAGATGGGTTTTTTTACGCTGCTGATATTATGCAGTCAGGACAGTGAGTGAGTTTTCTGTTTTGCAGTTTAAAGTAGGTGCTATATATTGCAATATTTGTTTGTTAATCCTGGAACAGCATCTCAATAAACTAATCAGAACTAAGGGATGTTTTTACAGTTATTTTCAAGTTTATGTTTAAAAACAAGGGTTAGACGGTTGAGATAGGGTTAGGATTGTGTATTTTTGGACTGTATTGTTTCATAATTGCAAAATATGTGAATTCAAGAACATGTATGTCTTGGCTAAATCACAAAGACATCGAAGGTTCGAAAATTAATCTAATAAAAAATACAATATATACAAAATTTAGTGAAAGGAAAATGTATTTTGTTTGTCTTTAAAATAAAAAAAAATGTGCCTGAGTAACCTACAAATACAATTGACTGGATGTCTAAAAATATTCAAATTTTAGAATTAAAAAAGAGATCCATTTTAATCTGAAATATACCCATTAATTACAGAAGGCTTTGATAGTATAGAAAGCTATTGCTGTTACCTTCACATGTATCACAAGCACTGCACCATTCCTGTTTAAGCTGTTTTTTTTTTTTTTTTACTTGTCATCAAACGGTTCAAACCAGTTTTAGTAGTATTGACAGTATGGAAAACGCAAATAAAACAGTAGTGATTTCCAAATTTACTTTGAATTGTATTTCATTGCAAACAATATGAACAGGAAATATGTAATGTGTGTATTTGTCTGGTTAATTTGTAAATATACATCCTTTCCTGTCATTCAGACCTGCAACACATTCCAAAAAAAGTTGGGACAGGAGCAGTTTAGGGCTAGTAATCTGATTTGAAATAGGTCATGTTAGGTGATTGTATTTATGATTTGGGACAAAAGCAGCATTAAAGAAAGGTAGTCCTTTAGGAGCAAAGATGGACTGAGGATCACCAGTCTGCCAACAAATACAAGAGAAATTTATTGAAATGTTTAAAAACAATGTTCCTCAAAGCAAGATAGGCAGGCATTTGGATATTTCACGTTCAACAGTGCATAACATAATTAAAAGATTAAAGGAATCTGTAGGAATTTAGGTGCGTAAAGGACAAGGGCGCAAGGCTAAGCTGAACAACCATGATGTCTGATCCCTCAGGCGGCACTGCATCAAGAATTGTCATTCATCTTTAAGCGATATCACCACATGGGCTCACAACTACGTAACCCTCGTTCCCCGAGGGGGGGAACGGAAATGCTATGTGGAAAAACTTACACTATGGGGATTTCGTCAGAAATGTATGGAAAACGCCACAGTGATTGAACCTTACCACGTCGCTGGTGAGAGGTTTGCCAGGCTCCGGCGTGAGTGCACCATCATCACCAGAGATGCAGCCCTCCAACGTGTCCCCTGGCCCTTACTTACCTGTGAAGCGCTTAAGGCTTATTAATATTTTTTGGGGAGTCGTAAAATTTAAAATACGACAGTACGTTGGGAAAGCGTGTCAGTCCCGAATGGGGAGAACGCTGCAAAGGCCACCTGCTGCCCAAATGGGGAGACCTGGTGGCAGGAAGACATATGAACTAACCCTGAGAAGGGGGAGTACACATATAAAGGATGGTTAGTGGGGAGGGAAGACATGGACCTGCCTGAAGCGGGGGGAACTATACCATGGCTGAGTGAAGCATATGGGATCGCCAGTGGGGATCGCGCATAGCAGGCACCTATACCCAGAACGCGGGCTGACCGAGCGGGCATGCCAACAACGTAATGGGCCAGGCACCCGACTCCTCCGCTGAGTCAGGTGCTGGGGGCCTCGGAGGAACTCTGTAGGGTTCGCAAAATGGGGAACTCAACTGAGCAGAGTAAGAAAAGTGCACACATCTCTGTGTCAGAGGGAAAGGCGCAGCAAGCGTGTTTCAACACCGTACCGAATTTCCTCATTCACCAGCGTTATCCAGCACACGTGAGGGAATCAGCTCCACTCAAAGATTATAGAATCTTACAAATGTATTAGGTGTCGCCCAGCCCGCAGCTCTACAGATGTCTGTTAGAGAGGCGCCACGTGCTTACGCTCAAGAGAAGGCGATACTCTTAGTCGAGTGCGCTCTCACTCCCAGGGTACGCGGCTCACCCTGGCACAGAAAGCGAGGGAAATGGCATCCACTATCCAGTGGGCATACCTCAGTATGGATACGGCACTTCCCTTCTGCCGATCATAACAGAAAAGGAGCTGCTTAGAGTTGTAAGCTCTAATGTGGTCACATAGCGCAGAGCGTGAACGGAACACAGCAGAGAAAGGGGCTGGGACTGTCTCCTCCGTGGGCAGCGCTTGCAGGTTCACTATGCAGTCTAAAAAGAAAGCACTGTAGGAACCTCGGGCACCTAGGTGGGCCGGGGTCTCAGGAAAACGTGAGAGCGGGCAGGCCCAAATTGCTGGCACTCTTCGCTGACCGAAAATGCCTCCAGATACCCGACCCTCTTGACCGATGCACGACCGTGTTGCTCTTTTAGGAGAATTGCTTAAATTTATACGCACCGCTCTTGAAGTACCGGTCCAGTGAAACACCCAGGGATGGGAGAAACCCAGCTCGACCACCGCTGCTTGCGTTGTTGCTCGCACTGGAACCGGGAGAAATCAGCCTCTCAGAAGACGGCAGCTTTCTCTCACTCTCTCTCGAACAAAGTCGGAGGATGACAGCAAAACGTCTCTTTCAGACTGCACATGAGGCTTCTGAAAGCGAAAAGGTGTTTTTGCAATGCACTGTGTGCGCTGACACCGCCAACTCATTGGCATTTCATTGGCCCATTTTATTTCTTTTATTAATTCTTCAGATGATTGGCTTTCTAGACGAAATCCCTATAGTGGAAGTTTTTCCACATAGCATTGAAGTTCCCCACCCGCTGGGGAACTAATTTGTCAAACATTTGTCAAGTACCACAATACGTAGGTACATCCACAAATGCCAATTAAAACAGTACTGTGCCAAAAGGAAGCCCTATGTTAACAGTGTCCAGAAGCTCCATTAACCTCTCTGGGCTCGAAGGCATCTGGGATGGACCATCACACAGTGGAAACGTGTACTGTGGTTGGATGAATCAGTATTTCAGGTATTTTTGGGAGAAATGGATGCCGTGTGCTCCGGACCAAGGAAGAAAAGGATCATCCATACTGTTACCAGCAACAAGTCCAAAAGTCAAAGTCTGTCATGGTATGGCACTTTGTCAGTGCCTTTGGCAGAGGTAACTTGCACTTCTGTGATGGCACCATTAATGCTGAAAAGTACATAGAGATTTTGGAGCACAATATTCTTCCTTTTTCCAGAAATGCCCGTGCATATTTCAACAAGACAATGCAAAACTACATTCTGCTCACATAAAAGAGTCCTGGCTGCGGAGAAAGAGGATACAGGTACTTGACTGGCCTGTCTGCAGTCCCGACCTGTCTCCAATAGAGAATGTGTGGTGCATTTTGAAGCGCAAAATGCGACAACGAACACCCTGTACTTTTGCCCACCTTAAGACTTGTTTGCAGGAAGAATGGGACAAAATTACACCTGAAACACTTCGTCACTTGATGTCAGTCCATAAACATCTTTTTAAGTGTTGTGAAAAGGAATGGCAACAAAGTGGTAAATGCTTTACTGCTCCAACTTTTTTCGAAATGTGTTGCAAGAACCAAAATTGAAATATGTGTTATAAAAATCAACAATAAAAATCATGAGGAACACATTAAATAATGTTTGTTGTATCGTCTTCAATGAAATCAAGTCAAAATAAATCACTACTTTCTTTTTTATTTGCGGTTTTCATACTGTCCCAACTTTTTCTGATTTGGCATTGTAAATTCATGAAATAACAATTTACAGAACATACAGCTTTTGACAGCCCTTTTTGGTCTGCATTAACATCATTGCTCTAACAGTCAGCCTTCCAAAACCGTTCTTTGTGTCCATTGTCTCCATAAATGTGCTACATTGCTGCATTGATGGGTGATTCAGAAAGCAATTGACTTCTAAATACATACAAACACAAATATTACATTGATAGACATTCATTCAGGCAGCAGACAGCATTCAGTCTACAAAAAACAACTTTTGTTTTTAAAATATTTCTGGTATCATATATTTCAAGTCAGGCTGTTGTCAGGCCTGGGTTTGCTGGTGATTATAAGTCACAAAAAGATGTTATGTCCAACTTGGAACAAAATCATTATATGAATTTTTGCATTGGCTGTAAGTTTTGTCTTAGTATAAAATGCTACAAAGAAACTGACTTGCTGTCTTTGGACAAAATTGATTTCTGTGCCTCTCACAACATCACAAAACTGACAGAACTGTTTAAAAACAATTCAATTTTGAAAATGTAACTTTGGAGGCAAGGTCATATGTTTTTTTTTTTTAGTCTAATGTATATGATCATATATATTTTACAACAAACAATGTTTACTTGTTTACTTTGCATAATTTTGTGAAGAATATTGGTGGAGGGTAAATTGTTCAGAAGATCCAAACAATGAGTAATATATCATTATTTCACAGAAGTAGTGCTTTTAAGAAAACAAAGAGTGCTTTTGTGTTTATCAGTGGAGGCTTGACATTAACAAATTGTTCAAATGTGGCAGATTTCTAAACTTAAGCATCATATACTGTTATAAGGATTTATATAGCATCTTTCTTTTAACAAATGGAACCTTTAAAATCAGTAAGAGTATGTAAAGTTAGGAGCAAAACTGTTGATAACTACATTATCAACCTGGTTGAATTTGAAAAATGCGTATGATTCTTTAAAGAAAAGTAGGCAAAACATTTTTTAATTGGGTTTGAAATTAAATTTTAAGACATTACAAAATTACTCCATGTATAAACAAAACTTTGCATTAAAGAAATTATGACCTTGTTCAAAAGTTTGCATAACTTTATTTTTTAATACTGTGCTTGTAGACACTATCCGTTATATAGTGGAATATATTGGCTGTTTATGGTGTTTAGGGTGATTTTTTAACTTACAATCGACTCCGGTGGTGAGTGTTTATCTAATGTACATCCATTAACGTGGCTTTTTTCTGCTGTAACTAGTGAAGGTTTGACTTGGCCCTGTTGTTTCAGATTGTTGTCATGTTGGAGAGTTCAGTTGCATCCCATGCACAACTTCTGGGCTGATGAATGCAAATTGTCCTCCAATATTTTTGATAACATGCTGCTTTCATCTTGCCATTAATTTGGACTAAAATCCCTGTGCTGTTGTTGCAAACACACAACCCGAAAACATCAGAGATCCTTCTCCATGCTTCACAGTGAGAATTGTGTACTTTTCATCATAGGGCTTGTTGACTCCTCTCCAACCGTCACGTTTATGGATGTGACCATAAAATTCAATTTCGGTCTCTTTGCACCAATTGACTTTGTTCCAGAAGTTATGAGGCTTGTTTATGCTCTTCTGCATACTGTGAGCGGACCTTTTTTTGTTGTTGGTGCTTTTTTTTTTTTCTGGCAGTTTGACCGTAAAGCCCAAATTTGTTTTAAAGTCAAGGCTGTATTGAGCTAAAGGAAGGTTTCTTTGCATAATGGACAGTTTTCCTCACTGTTGAGGATGAAATGTTTGTTGGTCTTCCTGAGTGTCATGGTATCAATGAAAACCACAATTTTCCACAGTTCTTATTTTTTTTGCCATCTTCCTGGTTGGTAAATTTCATCTGCCCTTTCTTGCATGCTGTTTGACTGTTTGCTTTCCCCATGGCTTAGTATCAAGCAAACAAGTTTCTTTAATGCTTTGAAATACAATGGCTGTACATAGAAAAATACTGATGACAGTAAAATATGTTACAAGTGTGGATGGCCTTGATAGCCATCTACACCTGTGTGTTCAACAATAATTCAACAAAGTGGCAAATAATTAAAAATAAATCTACTATGCAAACAAAAGTGCATGTCAAAATCTGTAACTGTAATTCTCTTGCTGGTTCTGGCAAAATCTTCCTATCAATTTATTGGTAATTCAGTAGTAAAGTTCTATGGTAAACAACTTGGTGATACTTTAACACTGAAGATGCATGTCCCTCTAAAGTTGTAAAGTTTTTCAACAGTTGTAAAAGACCCTTAAAAACAGCAGCAAAACTGATTGATACTCTTCACACTGCAGAAAATGAGAATGCAGAAAATATATTTTTTTTTTTAACCCCTGAACCCCCATAATAGCCCCATAATCAATTTTCTCACAGCTAAAATAGCCTGAACACAATTTTAATATTCATTTCCAATGGGGCTCAACTGATAAAACATTAAAAAATGTATACCGTAACAAAATACTACTGCTGACCAGATGCAATCAAGTCTGTAATTTCTAGTGTTATATTCGTTTTAACTGAAACTGCACATGCTGACAGATTGATCTTGAATAAATTAAGATATTTAAATCTAGTAGTTTCAAAGTAAGTTCTGCACATGCAGTGATTAAAGCAGTGCTGTTTTTGTTTGGTACATGGGTACTGAACTGAAAGACTCTAGCTGAAAATTTATTGTAAAATGTGTACTAGGGATTCAGCGATTAACTTATTCATCATGGTTAATAAATCATAAAGGGCCCACCACACTGCATTTCTGTTGCACGGAATGGAACTATTGCTATTTGCGCAAAATGAAAATGAGTTATGACAGCAATACGACAGCTTAAAGTTCAGAGTTTAAAAGAGACACAGAGGCTATTAGTAGGGGTGCACGTAACTTCTCTCAGTGGAGTACCAGGAGATGTTCCTCTGTCCTCATATACTGTTCATGGCACAGCAATCCTGTCATATTTATATATAAACTCCCATTTTTACAAAATGAACATGCATTTTAAATTTGTGATTTATATACTGTACATATATTGGATTTCTATGTGCAGGACTGCACCATGAATGCAGTTTCATTTTTAGTATGCTAACACTGAGCAGCACGTGCATCTATTTATCATGAACATAATTTTAAGGTTTAAATGAATGAGAAGAGAGTTGTTTCCTGCTGAAGTTGTTCAGAAATTAAATAAACCTTCTCTCTGCTTGCAGCGGGTCAGTTATACGAGTGATTCAATATTAGCAAGCTATATATATATATATATATATATATATATCTTTTTGAAACAAAACAAGTAGTCAAAGGCTGCATTTAATTACAAGGATGTGGACCTTGTTCCTTTTTATTTTATTTATGTATCACTGTACTCTGTACCTATAAAGGCAACGATACCAGCGATAAGGTTCCAAAACCTTCTAAAAAAAAAAAATGCACAAAATGAAAATACAGGTTGATCAAAAGAGCCTTTCAGACAGAGGTGCAACAGTTTTATAATAATCGTGATAACCATGATATCTCTGACTGTAATCATACCAACAAAATCTATAATCGTTGCATCCCTAATGTGTACCATAAAAGATGCAAGTAAATGTGTCATTGGAATACATTTCTAACGTTTAGTACAGCAGCATTCTTACCCGTGTCATGTTGCTTCACGGTTTATTCCTGTAATCTGAGGATTTCTACACACACATTATGGTGCTCCTTCAGATAGAGGATGAGCCAATTTTTCATAGGTACAACAACATTTAGAAAATTAGTGTGAATTGCGAGATTTACTCCAATCATGATCCAGAACTGGACAGTCACAATTGTATTTTATTTAGTTTACTGCTAAAAACAAAAACAAAACAAAAAACATGAACAGTACATTAAAGTCTACCGGTATGTGGAATCAAAAATATTGATTGATTGCTCAGATACTCTTTCATTCAAAATTCATTTAAACACATGTGCATGCTGTGCCGATGAGACTAGTGATATCACTGCGGTGACCACCTATATTGTAAATACATTTTTGTCCTGTAGCTTGAGATCCAGGTGAGGGATCTGAGCTGTAACCCTGCCGTCTCCTTGATGAACTTCCCAGAGAGACTGGAAGTGGGGCAGTAGGCAGGAGTGAAAACCCAATTAGGCAAAAGTGACATGTTTCCACCGCCCTGCCTCTGCAATGGAACTTTTTCATTTGGCTGTCTGGGCAAAGGTTGCCCATTTCCTGGGGGTGGATTCATCTTTAAAGCGATGCTGGTGGCTTCTGAAAACACTCTCTTTGAGTGGTGTGGAATTCACTTTATACCAGCTGTGCTGCCAGTTCCTCTGTGGCATGATATACCTGTGTGTTTTATAATGTCCTTTTGCAAAAACTTGTTTTATATTTTTTACAATATGTGTCATAAACAGATTTTTACTCTAGACTTTTCACAATGTGAAATATTTTCACAATATCTTAAAAAAAGCTGTTGTTCTTATGGTGTGCTACACTTTCTTAATTTTTTCACATCTTAATATATTAGATAAAACAAACAGTTTTAATGACTTTATTGCAAGTCTGCAAATGACTCAATTGAATGTTGTAATATTTTGCTTTGTCGTATGTTGTAAGTGATAACAACGCCCAATTATTATAGTTTTTTTTTTCTTGTTCTTAATGAAGAATGTTATCGTTGATAATCTTTTGCACAGAGCACAAAAGGCACACTGGTTGGGGGAAAAATATTAGAACACAGGAAAAATGTTGGTCTTTTGTATTTAATCATAAAATGTTGCATTCTCTTGCATTTTGTGAGTAAAATGTAAACTAATCAACAAATTTGACTAATCTAATCTAATTTCAAATTTTGACTAAACTAATCATTCATTCATTCATTTTCCTTCGGCTTAGTTCTTTTATTCATTAGGGGTCGCCACAGCGGAATGAATCACCAACTTATCCAGCATATTTTTTACACAGCAGATGCCCTTCCAGCTGCAACCCAGTACTGGGAAACATCCATACACAGTCACACATACATTATGACCAATTTAGTTGATTAAATTCACCTGTACCGCATGTCTTTGGACTGGGGGAATCCGGAGCACCTGGAGGAAACCCACGCGAACACGGGGAGAACATGCAAACTCCACACAGAAATGCCAAATGACCCAGCCGGGACTCGAACCAGCAACCTTCTTGCTGTGAGGTGACAGTGCTAACCACTGAACAACCATGTCGCCACAAATTTATCAAAATGATGCAAAACATTTGTCACATGCTTTAAAGAGCCCCTATTATGCATTAAAAAGGGTCATATTTTGGTTTTTGGGGTCTCCAACAACAGGCTGATATGCATGCAAGGTCAAAAAACACTTTCATTGTCTTATAATATGCATTTATTTTTCGTTCAGCGATTCATTTGTTCCCAAACCCCGTTTTAATTGCACTTACTTACACTTGTGAAATGGAGGAAGAAACTGGTCCATGATCTGTGTACTGTAAAGTTCCTGTCAAGCTCTGCAAAGTCCCATACATCAATAGTCTTTTCTGATCCTTCCTTTAACAAACGAATCCCCCGTTGTAAGCGTGTAGATTGCTGAAGCACTCGTCAGAAAAATGACGGGATCACAGCACAAGGCCTGGGCTATAATGCTGAGGTATTTTTGCAAAAATAAACTTCAACCACTGACTCTTCACAGTTTCATCTTTGGGTAGGGAAAATAACACTAATTTTCCCTCACACTTCCAATAATTTCCAGCTGAGCACAGCGTCTTCGCGACATGATTCAACCAGGGTCTGCTACAGTGTTCTTCTTCTTCTTTTTTCTTGCCACTCTGTTTGTGGGCGGCGCCGGAGGTTTCAATTTTCCTGGGTTTGCGCGCGCAACAAATGGGCGGGGCTTAAGTTCCGTATCGATGTCACGCTGGCACGGCTAAAGACAATTCATTTGAAGCACTATGAGTCGACTCTTTTATAGATGAATCAATAGTTTTAAGCACGGCGCACTTTCAGATTTAAGCCTTAGCTGGATATTTCACTTCACTTAGAGCTGTGGTACACACTACATGGAAGGTCATTTTCAAAAACCCATAATAGGGGCTCTTTAAACTTTTTGAAGAAATTTTTTTCATGTTAACTAACTAAAAAATGTTTGCATTTCTTTAGAATGAGTTTTCACACAAACGCAAATCAATGCTTTCATGTATTTGTTGCCATCCCTGTGTTGTCTTGAGGGCTCTGTATTTTTTTATGTAATATAAATGTCCAAATAACAGAACACAAGTAACTAGTAGAAGAGAATAAGATTATTAAATAATTTTTTTCTGCGTTTTAAATTGTTAGAATAGATTTGTTTTTAATTTCATTAGATTTAATTAATAAAAAAATACTGTAAAAAATTGTCAATGCTCTTGTTTACCTCTGCATATTATCGATAATAGAATAGTTGATCTGTAAAGTTGGGAAGATTGCAATGCTTTGTGGATCCTAATTGTGTGCAGATCGCCCACCCCTTAGTTACAGAGTTCAAAGGCTTCTGCACGGCAGAAATGAACCGGCTCCTGTCCAGCAGCTCTTTTTTGAAATTTCGAAGTAGCAATTTTAAACTGGAGATGAAATGAACTGCATCTCCGAGTGCATCAACAGCCCTGCTCTCTCTTCATTCAGATCACACTCTCTTGTCAAACACTGTAGTACGGTTGCGATGCGCGCTCTTGCATTGCCAGTAAGCATTATGGATCCAGTGTTTTCTGCCCGGTAGATGTTGATGTTTGCATGCGGCGAGCTGGCGTGCGCTTCTCTAGAGGGGCACCAGATGAAAATGACCAGGATCAGCACATCTGGCAGGGCTGCGCCTTTCCCTCTGTTTAATATGCACAGGAACCTGCATGGATTGGGTGTAAAAACTGGAATGAATAATTGATGCGGCGTGGTGCCACAAAGCACTTTCTTTCAGCTAATTGGATTTAAAGAGAGAGAGAGAAAGAGAGAGAGAGAGAGAGAGAGAGAGAGAGGGATAAAATATTATCATTCAGCCTGTGTGCGCCGAAATGGTCGAAGAGGTAGAGAATAATAGCATCTGCACCCTGCTCATTAATCCAGGTTGCCAACTTGTTAGACGCTGAGTATTTGATGTTTTAAGGGGCACTGGCACCATACATTCTGGCACAGATGCACACCTCTTGCTGTTGACCTCCTTTACATTCAGCTGCATCTAATTTGCTCAAACTTATGACTAATGCCACATCTTTCCAAGAGCTTCGACATTGGAACCCTCAAAGATTCTCAGAAGGAGGACAAAGCACTCAGATGTAATGCTTGGGATTTAAGTTCGCTCAAAAATCTAGCCTAAAGATGAGTACATTCCTGAATAACCGCGATTTTTGCGCAGACCAGTTTGGCTGGAGCAGTGCAGTCTGGGTAAAATAATGAGAGACACAAGAGAGGGGGATGTAAGTGGGTGGAGAGAAAGAGAGAGAGCGAGAAGGAGCCAGGAGAGTGTCAGAGAAAGCCAAAATGAGAGGAGAAAGTCTGAAATGCAGCCCGACGGGCATCTTGTTTTTCTATACGTCGAGGAGATAAACAGGAGAGCATACATTGTGAGCTCTGCTGGGCTGTGAAAATAAAATCCCAGCGGACAGGAGAGAACAATTTGCAGCCATGCTCTTGTGAAAGGTTTCTTCAACACACTGGCAGGCAGGAACATTCCATCTGCTGGCTAATAAAAAAGTAAGGGAGAGCAAGAATAGGACAACAGAGACAGACCACACTAATAACACAGCATAACACTGCCATGTATATTTTAGTTCAGCAACTGTAAAACCCCTGTAGATTGATTTTGAAGAGGTCAGAGAGGGAAAAGAAGGTGTGGGGTGTTATTGACAATGTGTTTTTACGCTGATAATTTGATTGGTTCATGTGTGTTGTGGCTTAATAAATGAACACTAAGACTAGGATTAGGTTGCAGCAAGTCTTTGTTTGAGTGATTAATTGAAAAAAAAGCAACCACTGCTAATGATTTATTCGAAAACAAATGAATTCGGGAAAGGAATGCCACTGTAGTGCTCTGAAATGCACAAATGTTGTGTTTATCTTTGAAGTTTGAAGCCTCAGAGAGAACTGTCTGAAATGTTTTTCAGTAGTCAGTATCACATTTGCGATTGTGATCACGCTGTGATATTTGGGCAAACAACATTTTTGCTTCAGTGATGTTACTTAATGCTATCAAATCTCATAAATATATAAAATATTTGTGATTTTTATATATTTGTTTTTGTTTTGAACAAGTCGAGTTATTAACTACATTAGGTTTAATCACGCAGTGAATGCTTTTGGTCTCTCAAGTCTTTTTTAAATATTAATTTACAGATGTAGTGTCATACTCAATGTTGCATTAAAACAACAAGTGTCGATGTTCATTCATTCATTCATTTTCTTTTCGGCTTAGTCCCTTTATTAATCTGGGGTCGCCACAGCGGGATGAACCGCCAAACTTATCCAGCATATGTTTTACGCAGCGGATGCCCTTCCAGCTGCAACCCATCACTGGGAAACATTCATACACACTCATTCACACACATACACTACGGACAATTTTAGCTTACCCAATTCACCTATACCGCATGTCTTTGGACTTGTGGGGGAAACCGGAGCACCCGGAGGAAACCCACGCGAACACGGGGAGAACATGCAAACTCCACACAGAAATGCCAACTGACCCAGCCGAGGCTCGAACCAGCGACCTTCTTGCTGTGAGGCGAACGTGCTACCCACTGTGCCACCGCGTCGCCCCAGTGTCGATGTTATCATTAATAAATATCACACACACCCCTAGTTAAGACTTTTCAAAGATTATTTCAGAATTAATATACTGATTAAAGTAATCAAACAAATGATGCTTTTATCAGTTGTCTAATATGCATAACTCAAATGCATAAAATGCATTTTCTTTCATGTGCTGTAGCCTATGAATTTTTAATTAAAGCAAAAGGCTTCTGTGATTTGTGAATTGACCAATCCGAATGGATATTCAGATGATGCAATGCCCCAAAACAGAGATGAAATGGGAGTCTCTGTAAATAACCAATCATTGTCAGACGTAACCTTTCAAACCAATTAGCTTTCAGTATCAAATTAGTGTGTCATCAAGCCTGCCTGTGGTTAATTCAGCAGGTGGAATAAAAAAAGAACAGATGAACAGACATCCAATGTTATAAAGCATACATTTGAAAAACTAATAACGTCATCCTCTGCTTGTTCTTTATCCACCTTCATGCTTTGCTCCATGATGTTTTGCATGAATTGTGGAATTAACTTCCTTTAAACGTACCATATAATGATAATCTGGATATACCCAGGCATAGCCGAATAATACGAGTTCAGTACATACAAATGGCCATACAGTTTCCCTGTTCTCATGTAAAGCCTGTAATTGTAAAATCCTGATGAAAGCAGGGCAATCGGTCATTAATATGCACGGCTGCGTTTGATTGGACCCCACATTTTCTAGTGACATTAAAACAATGATCATTTTTATGATAATTCTAAGCTTATATTAAACTTGAGACTCTTATTAAAAACAGAAAAGGCAGGCAGACTAAAGCCAGCCACACCATGTTTTACATACTACTCTATATAAAATATATTTATATTTCTATACGCCACAACATTTTGTGTGTGGTGTGTGATGGGCGATACAGCAAATAAAAAATTATCACAATGTTTCATATCGTTCGGTATTGATAAATATAGAATTTTTTTACAATCCATTTTGGAATATTAGGATTTTTTATTATTATTTAACCATTTATTTAAATTTAACAACATTAGTTAGGCAAATAATTTTAATAGTCATACAATAAAATAAACATGTGTTAAAGAGACTCTTAAACCTAATAAATAAAATGTTACAAAGTGTGTGCAATGGTAAAGTGTAAATGCTGAACAATCAAAGCAAACTTTAAGGTAGATCAACATCTGTAAGGTGTCAATAATAATGATACAGAAAACCTCTAACTCTGTAAACAAAACAAATTATGATAAATAAATCTGAGCTTTCAAGTAAAGGAACCAACCATTATTATTCAAATACATATTGCAACATTACAAATTGTGAAGTTGAATGACTACATTACCCCGTGCTAAAACAATCTTTCAGATGAGGTGCTAGTGGCTGGGATGCACCAGAAAAGAAACAAAAAAGCCACTCTGGTGACATCCTTACATGCTTTTTTTTTTAACTTACAATCTCCTCACTGCTGCTTGTCACGGCACTCATTTTCACATGTGTTATTCTGTTAATGCAGATGTTGATATTAATTCCTGCCTGCATTTTCATAAATGTTAAAGCTTCAAAATACAACTTCAAATACATCTCTGTCTGTCACTTTTCATTCATTCATTCATTTTCTTTTCGGCTTAGTCCCTTTATTAATCTGGGGTCACGGCATATGTTCTACGCAGCGGATGCCCTTCCAGCCGCAACCCATCACTGGGAAACATCCATTCACTCATTCACATACTCATTCACACACATACACTACGGACAATTTATCCTACCCAATTCACCTACACCACATGTTTTTGGACTTGTGGGGGAAACCGGAGCACCCGGAGGAAACCCACGCGAACACGGGGAGAACATGCAAACTCCACACAGAAACGCCAACTGACCCAGCCGAGGCTCGAACCAGCGACCTTCTTGCTGTGAGGCGAACGTGCTACCCACTGCGCCACCGTGACGCCCTCTGTCTCTTTTGTTGAATATAATTTTAATTTAGCCTATATTTAATCATAACCACAACTCAGGAGCAAACTAGGTAACTCTGCTTGGTTAAAGATAGTTCACTCACTCTTAGCGAAAATAAACATCTCTCTTCAGTTGAAAAGATTTAACAAGGCGTGTACTCAATTTGTTAATATTTCTTGACAAATGAAGTATTATTTTGCACATTTATTTCAGAGTATATGATGATGATGATGATGATGATATGAGAGAGAGAGAGAGAGAGAGAGAGAGAGAGAGAGAGAGAGAG
>CAIGQV010017602.1:3589369-3610864 GCA_903798115.1 Danio jaintianensis | reverse complement strand
GAGAGAGAGAGAGAGAGAGAGAGAGAGAGAGAGAGAGAGAGAGCAGGCACTGAGCTGCAGAGCAGAGCTCATTAATATTCAGGACTTCTGATTCTGAGGATAATTCCCCTGTTTATAAATGAACATATGAAACTATTTATGGAGAAATTTTTAACTTACCTAATTTACAAACCCTATATAGATATCAGAGAACAATTTAACTTACTGAATCAATGCACTATATGACCTCTTTAAAGATCACCCAGGGTATCAAGACTTGAAGGGCTTGATGTAACATAAAACATATCTCTTAATGAAATAGAAATCCAACAGAAGATTTACATTGTTTAAAAAAAATACACACCACCATTATTTTAGGTGTGTTTGACGTAACATGGATGCACTCTGTGGGCTACTGGCACTGGTGCTTTTGGTTATTATTTTCAATCAAAGGATCGCTTTTTTTATATTGTAACATTTTTAACATTGTAACGTTAAATGCTTCTGGATATGTGTGAATTCCATGTTGAGAAAATAAAGATTAGACAATAAACAGAGACCGCATAGATGCTGGCTCCAATCGTCAGGTCTGTCAAGAAATAAACTTTCTCCTCCAGGGATTGACAAGCGTTTGCATGTTCAGATCCCATTGTGAGTGCAAATTTCACTCAATTTCCAATATTACAAGACAGTAATGGTATGGCATTTGGTTTAAGTGACCGCTGAGTTATACTAAATGCCTTAAAGTCATTTATATGGGTTATTTAAAAGCCCAAAGTCACTCATTAAGTATCTTCTCATTCTTTTTTTCTCTCTCTCTTTTTATCACTTGGAAAAGAGTGAAGAAACATCACTTCTCTTTTTGGTATTGCTTGTTTGAAAATGACAAGTAAAATCTGTACAATGTGGCATCGTATTAGTAGATTTCCCAGTTATGTTGCATTGGCAATAGAAATAGATAGAGCACCAGTAGGGGTGAATCCATTTGACATCATAGAAAATAATGGTGGCCACCATAGTCTTAAAATAAGTATAAAACGATGTGGATTAAAAAAAGGTAAATCTTTAATATTTTTCACTATATGTTTCATTAAGAGAGATCATTTATATTGTATTAAGGCATACAAATCTAGATACCCAGGGTTCCCTTTAAACCATAAACAATTTTAAACCATAAACAATAAAAAAAACAGTGTTTTAAAGAACTGGGTACAATGAGGTTGATTGTTCTCCTCACAGTTCATCCATTCAATAACAAACACAACTTATTGGAATTAACAAATTACTCCCATAGACCACAAATAACCCCCCCAAAAAACTTAATATGAGTCTTTCTGCAGCAATATTATGGACAGGTTGATTAATACTGTACTACAGGGTCATTGCTGTACTATACCTGTCCATAATATTACTATAGGGAACTGTAGTACAGCAATAATCACCATGTGTAATATTGCTGCAAAGAGAAAATAATCTAAAGAAGAAAATAAAAACCCTAATCATAATGTCATCATTATTTCATGATGAATAAAAATGAAGCACAACACCAAACGCACATCTCACTCAGTTTTCACTATTTGAATGGATTATTTGTATCACAGATTATTATTTTAAATTATCTATTTTATTGAAGGTTATTTTCATTGATTTGTAAATACAATTATTCAAACCAGAAGTTCAACAGTTTTAAATGCAGTTGTTATGTCTATTTTTTTCCTCATCTATATTTATCCTAGCCTTCTTTAATTGAAGAAGCCCTTCAAACTGGAAGTGCAACCCGTAATTTGAAACTCAGTAGTCATGTGCAGGTGGATATGTAATTTTTTCCCTCATCTATATTAATCATAGGCTGAACTGCTGAAGATGATACCACAATATTTCTTGTGAAACGGTTTTAAAGCATATCAGGGACAAATAACAGTGTTTCCAAGAAAATCCACAGTTTTAGGAGAGCTAAAAAGAGGTCTATCAACCGAATATAGGCCAGGGGGCAAGGGGCCACAAAAACAACATATAAAATCTGTGTTTGAACCTTCTGAACCATTAGAAATGGAGGCGAAGAAAAGTATCTATAAAGCTCTTTAGAGACACTCCATACTACCAAACTGAAATTGTCAGACAACTCGTTTTCATATTTATAAGGGGGAACGAGTGGGACTTTCTTGACCCTAATGCTTGTTTTGGATTGGATTACAAAGCAGGGATGACTAGCAACGTTTGTCTTTAGGTGAAGCTGAATGGTAACCATGAGAGAGCACATTCTCTGAGAGTTTACCAGCCACCTGCAGGCAGTGGGAATCACAATGAGGAGCTGAGGCTTTTAGGATGAGATAACAAAAAAAAAAAAAAAGAAGCTGTGTAGAAAGGAAAAAGAGCACAAGAGAGTCACAGAGAAAGAAAATCATGACTTTTACAGCAATTACAATAACAGCAGGGAAAACTACTGGGTTTTAAAGTCTCATGAGAACATATACAGGTCACATTAAACTCAAACAAAGAAATACACCTATGGAAAAACTCAGTTATAGAAAGATGGAAAAAAGGAAGTTATTAACTGTGAAACTGACAGAATTGTAAAGAAAATTACAGAGGTAGATTTTTGGTCATACTACCCACTACTTATGACGTAACAGGATAAAATATGTGTTATTATAAAATTATAGAACATGTTTATTTTTTCGGTAACAGTTTACTATAATAAGGTTATATTAGTTAATGCATTAGTTAGTAACATGAATTAACAGTAGACAACACTTATGCTAAGCATTACTTAACCATATTAACTAAATACATATTAATGTGTTAAGAATTGGGAAGGCAAAATCAACATAGTTCCAACAAAATATCACATCATAAAGGATTTTAATGATACTTAAAATCAAGTTCAGCCAAAAAGTTTAAATGATGTCACCTTTAAATGATGAGACCTTCGTCCATCTGCAGAACATAAATTAAGATATTTTAGATTAAATATGAGAGCCTGATCCTCAACAGACACCAATGCCCTCGGCTCGTTCAATGCAAAGAAAACTACCAAAGCAGTTCATGTGGCTTCAGTGGTTCAATCGGAGTATTATCAAGCTACGAAAATCCTTTTGTGAGCACATAAAAAAAAAAAAGACTTTATTTAATGTTTTTTTCTGCTCAGTGTCAGTATAGGGTAGAGCTATCAGTTCAGCATCGATATATATATATATATATATATATATATATATATATATATATATATATTACTTGTTTCTAGTTAAAATATCTACATTTTAAAGCGAAAATAAGATTAGTTCACTCACCCCATTGGCAGTTGAAAAATAAAATATTGCAATATCAGATTTTTCCAATATCATGCACCCCTAGTATAGGCTGCGTGTTTATGAGCCATGTGCACTGATGTATACCCCGGATGCCATTGCTGAACCTCCTCTGTTTGAAATAAAGCACAGGTATATGTTAACAGGTGACCGAGCACTCTCATCAATGAAACTGCTGAATAGTCATTCCTGTTTTATGTGCACACAAGTATTCTCATAATATACTGATTGAATCACTGAAGGCATATGGTCTGTTATGAGTATGTTTTTGGGTATTTTTCTGAACTTTGAACAAGTCGGGACCATTGCTGTCTATGGAGGATGAGGGAGCTCTTGGATTAAATCTAAAATATTTTAAAATGATATTTCACCAGAAAATGAAAAGTCTGTCATCGTTTATTCACCATTTACTTGTTTCAAACACAGGTTGATATTTTGAAGAAGGCTGGAAACCTATAGCATTGACTTTTATAATATTTGTTTCTCCTACTATGAAAGTCACTGGTTACAGGTTTTCAGCTTTCATCAGGCTATTTTATTTTGTATTCAACAGAAGAATATTCTGAGTACATTTTTAAGTGAACTGAAATGGCATTAGTATTTTGAAGAGTAACAAAAGGTCACTGGATTTGGAATGACATGAGGGAAAGTAATTATGAACTTTTTTTATTTTAGGGTGAAATATTCCCTTAAGATGAAAGTTATTGAGAATTCAAACTGATGATGTTAATAGTATTTGTTGAGGAGGTGTCATTTAACCGCAGCACTAAGCACATTCAAGAATCTGGACATCTGTCTTTCCGTGGGCTTTTAATAAAAGCCTTACATCATTTCCTGCAGTTGCTGCACTTAAATTCCCTGAGAGGCAGAGACCTTTTCTTTGCTTTATTAATGTATTATCATTAATATCCTCTGAACATTGGAGTGCCTGCTTTTCAGTTTTCTAAAATATATTTCTAGTGTTTAGCAGGAGCAGGTGGTATCACTGAACAGACGTGAGTTTGCCCCTCTGATATGTGCTGTAGGCCGCAGGTGATTATTTTTCAAGAGTAAAACACAGCCAGTATTTATCTATCAAAAGGCTCAACTCGGTTTCCACTGCAGGCCTGATGGAAAAATGGCCACAATAACCATGAGCGCTTGCTGTTGAAACTTTCTGCCTCTTGTTATCTTTTTATTAGCCATCTGTGCGCTACCATGATAAAATACTAAAATCACGGGCCGTGTTTTTGCTCACAGCGGGGTTAAAACAGGAGGTATGCTTCATTGATTGAGATATAATTAAACCAAAAGGTGGTGTGGGAGATCAATGAAGCTTTCACTCGCTGATGCCAAACAAGTCCACAGCAAATCAACACTGCAGTGTTTCTCCAACCATCGTCAGCCTCATTAAACAGATATTTAGTTTGATTTCAGTCAAAAATAGAACAGTTCACTTCTAAACTGCTCTTAGGAAGTTCGCACCAAACACTGCGGATGCAAGCTTTTCTCCCCCTTTTTTTTTTTTTTTTTTAAGTTGTGTGCTGCATATTTACATGGGCAGCCGAAGTCGTAAAAAGACAGAGAAACATATTTACAAAAATTAACTTTCCAAACACATTTATTGGGCCGATAACATTAATCAAACACAGTGTATGACCATTGTAAACAATGAAACAGAAAAAAAAGCATCAGCTCTGCTCCAGAAAGTGCGCCAAGCGTAAAATATTCAACTTTTTTTTTAAATTTATTTTCCCTCTGATATTTTTTTTTTTTTTAAATGTTTATTTTATCTTTACATATTCATTTTCAGCATGAATAATTATATTTACAAGGCCAAGACACTTTCTTTTTTTTTTTTCTCCACGGACAACATCACACCGTAGTCTTCTTTATGATGGTTTTTGCCTTGATAATAAATCTGCAAGGCTGCCTCTGCTCCTGTTCTCCACAGCATGAGCCAGAATAAAGATTGAGAATGCAGTTATGTTCAAGGATGTCTGAGTATTGGTAGGGTGCTTCAATGTCCTGTCCCTTTATCCCCAGATTGGTAGCAAGTTGTCCATATGTACAAAGGCTAAAAACATTCAGTTCAAGACGTGAAGAGCCTATGAAATACATGTTATATATATTTTTTTGTTTGCTTTCCCAAAAAAAGGTATCAAAACATTTGTGTGGGAATGTCACTGGTTTTGATTGGATGTATGAAATTGGATCTCTTTGCCAACTGTGCAGAGTCTCTTCTTGCAGGTGTTTTTTTCTTTTTTTTTTTTCTTTACAACGTCATGACTTTATCTGGCAGGACATGTGTCAGTCTTCATTCTGTTTATCCATGAGCTTTTCCTCATTCTTTTCCATGTAGTTAGTGT
This sequence comes from Danio jaintianensis, assembly GCA_903798115.1. Taxonomy (NCBI): domain Eukaryota; kingdom Metazoa; phylum Chordata; class Actinopteri; order Cypriniformes; family Danionidae; genus Danio; species Danio jaintianensis. Next base: position 3,605,229 of record CAIGQV010017602.1, on the reverse strand, counting down.
TCTTGGGTTGGTCTGTATCCTGGCTCTATTTCAGCAGCCATTCGTTCACTGTAAGGGGAAAATTATAGTATTACTATGACATTCTTCAACTACTACATTATGAGATCACATACTATATACACATACAACAGTTCTTTCTGATTCCAGAATCTGATTAGCTGATAACCGTGTGATATTCTCCCAGTATCAGAACTGTTTCACCAATGTGTATCACCCTACCCACAGTGTGTGCCAAGCAGAAGTTTGACAAACACTGCGGGTGTTGGGCCACATCTTTTAGGTGAGAATGTAGTTGTTTAGATATATAAATATGCAGTTTATTTATAAGGATAGTGCGATTTCAAAATGCCGTTCAGCCTCTCATTAGACACTGAAAGAAATCTTGTGACAGCTACTTATTCAGGAGTATCATGGATGTCTGTAGTAGTCTATTTTGAAATGTATTTTTTTTTAACCTATATCTAAAGGCAGTATTTGGTCTCAGTCATCAGTTATTCCCACCAGAACAAATAGATTTGATTGCAATATTAAGTTTTATAGCTTAACATACAGTAGTAAACAAGTGGATAAAAAAAGAAAACTTTCATCAAAGTTGTCCTAAAACTATGATCCACTTCAAATGATGACTACAGTATAATATGCTGAATGAAAACTTTATAAGTCATCTTTCTTTTGACTGATTTACTTAGCTTCTCTATATTGTGGTTTGTTAAACGTGATTATCATTTGAACATTGATCTCTTTTTTTATTTTGTATTGCTGTATTTATACTAGATCCATATTTTGTATATAATTATCTTTCACACCGCTATTCTTTACTGTTTCGCACCATCTTATGAGTGAATCAGAAGCAGGTTAGAGTATGCTGCATTCAGACTATTTTGTTTCTGTATGTTTTACATTTAAATAGTTAATAAATTACTATAGCTCAGATCAATGTTTTGGGTCGAATAGTTTAGTTTTGTGTCAAATAGCCATGCAATAAGCAGGGTAATGTACATCTAGAAGGGTGTTTTCACTGAATAAAGCCCTTTAGACTTGTGCAACCATGCTCAGCTTTGTGCCAGACTGCTAAAAAGTCTGTCTGGATTAATTCTGCAAAGAAAAGAATACCTAGATGTACATTATCCCTTCCTTAATATTATAACAAATAAAGTACAATGCAAGTTATGCACTAGGAAATCATATTGCTCAGCCCTGAGGACAAGCAAACATCACTGCTCAAGACAAAAACAACAGCAACAGCAACAACAACAACAACAACAACAACAACAACACATCAGTGCTTCTTTAATGTAAACTTTTGAAGATAATAATTACATTCATTTATTTGGTCTTTTGTAATGTGTAAATCTGTGGTTCAGTACAGAATTGTAAAAAAATTGTGATGCCCTACTTTTTTTCCTTCCAGTATTGGCTGATGTTCTTGCAAGACTTGGTTCATATTCACTGTGCAGTTTCCCAGAATTACAGTTTTCACTTGCACTCTGAATATCACCACCTCAAGCTAAAATTTAACATTCAATTAGCCTGCAGACACCTCACTATGCCTGCTACAAAAGCACACGTCTCCCTGGTTAAGATACATGACCTCAGATGCGTATCCAACACTAATTAAATACCTCTCTCCGTTTCTTCCCCTCCAAGATATTTACATCCTTTAACCACTCAAATGTAATAAAAGGAAGGAATCTTTTTGTATCGCCTACCAGTGTGGCAAATGTAACCTTTCAAACTAGTGCCACACTACTCATTTCACTGGTATATAATAAAATCCATGTGGTAAGAGCAAGGTCAATAAAGTAGACTTTCCCCAGTGCTTATGATGCTTTACTGCTGAAACCATTTGCAACAATATCTCAGGCATTCTGGTTAAAGCACAAACACATTATAAAATGCCCATGGCTGTCTGAGCTTTATTGGGATTCCTAAGGCTCTTGGTCAATAAATGATGCATGGTCAAGAGGAGATTACTTGTAATTATTAACAAAATATAGGCGAGTTTAAGGAATTTAGTGCAAATATTTGCTCAAATGGTACTGAATAATTAATTTCACTTATTCTGGTATGCGTGTTTGAGTGTTGTTCAACAATAAAACACATCACATTAGCTTATTTGAAACAGAAATAAAGTTGCCTACTTAAAAGTTTTATGAAGTGCTGCAATAAGATCTTTTAAATAAATGAGCACGTTATGCACGTTATATATAACCTCTTCATAATGATCAACAGTGTTATTCTGCCTTGGAGTTGGTGTTGTTGCGGAAAGTCAATGATGAAAGCTGTAGACACACTTGGTTCTGTCATAGACTGCTTTAGTCTCTAATTCAAAGCAGGCTGTGAGATCACAGCCTCACTGACCTCGGTACTGCAGCTTCTGTGCCCTGTTGTTGGGGCAGTCCTTGCCCTGCATGCTGAAGTTGATGTTGGTGCGGATGCAGCGGTTGTTCAGAGGCTGTACCGGGCGAACGTTGTCGCTCATGCTGAGGAATATCTGCGAGGGCTGGTTCTGACTTAGAAGTCGCATGGAGTGCATCTATAAGGACAAGCAGAGGTTTTATAACTACTCTCTCTTGGCAGGTCAGGCAATTATCGCACAGTCAATCCAATCCTAACAGACCCGCATCAAAGAGTGTCTAGAGAGCTACGTGAGTGTGTCATTCAAGAACAGATTATATTACATATGATCAAAACAGTGTCAAAAGTTACAAGTTCTGCCCTTAAGAAGCCTGGCAACTAGCCAAATCCTTAAAAATAGATTATTAGATCAAGTAAATAACTCTAAAAGATTAACTTGATTTACTGTTCTGAAATTCTTTCGACTTTCAGTAACTCATCTAATGAATCTTGCTGCAGCTTTTTTGTTTGTTGGTTTAAATAAGGTACACTGAAAAAATGCTTTTGTTTTTTCATTTTACCTCTTCCCAGCATGCATTTAAACATGAATGGTTAATATGGTTGCATTGTATGACTGTTTGTCAGTTTTAATCACTGGAGTTTTTATTTAATGACCCGTTTCCACTGAGCCGTATGGTTTGGTTCAGTATGCTTTTTTATCCATTTCCACTGTCAAAAGGTACCAAAAAGCGAATCGTACCAGTTTTTTGGTACCCTTTCCAAAGGGTACCTAGCACAACAGAATGATACCAAAAGGGTGAAGATGGACTCATAACTGAACACTATTGGTTTACAGAGAATCATCACCATTGTGTGCAACAAGCCAGGAGAATGCTGAGACATTACATCATAATAATGCATATAATGAGCCATGGTCGACCCAGGCTCAAACAAACCTTGTCGTCTTCTTGTGATAAACAGCCACATGCCAAGAAGAGCAGAATCTGCTGTGTGTCCTATTGTTGATTACGAGGCTGTCTAAAGTTGCTTAGATAGCGTGAGTGGTTTCACTTTTTCTTTTTACTATATATTTGAGTGTGCTTGCCGCACGTCTGTATTTGAAATAATTAACTTGAGCTCATGATAATAACTTGCGTGTAATTATTGAAATGTGGCTTCTCACATCCTTTCAGAAACAAACAAATATGAGAGTGAAGCATGGAAGAACAAATGATTCTTTCAGCAACTCAAAACATGAATAAACTGCTACATTAAATTAGGGCTGGGCCGATAAAACGGTATCTGTATTTATTGACCGAACACCTTTGACAATAACGATAAAAAAAAATAAAAAATTTGGTATGAAGCGCTATAGTTTTATTAAAATGTGTCTGTTGCATGCACCTTGGAAGGAATGTCAATAAGCTTAGGGTTATTTTTAATCGAGGCTAGGGTTGTCACGATACTGGAATTTGGTACCAATCGAAACTAAAACAAAAATTTTAAATATGTCAATTTCCTGCTAACATTTGAGCGCTATTGAGCACGTTCCTTAACACCGCTGATTTGCCATTGGGTTCACGTGTTCAACAGAAATGACTGTGATTGGCCGTGAAGGTCATCAGTGAGCACGTGAACCCAATGGCAAATCAGCGCTGTTTAAGAACGTGCTCAATAGCGCTCAAATGTTAGCGGGAAATGGACGTATTTAAAATTTCAGTATGGATTCGTACAGAATTCCAGCATCATGCAACCCTAATCGAGGCACACAGCTTGCGTGGGCAAATAGGGAGCGACGCGATCACATTTTCCAGGCGCACCTAGTTGAAAACATCTCAACTTTCCAGAATGCTGGAAAGAGCGCACTGCAATTCATATAACTAGAACTAACCAATCTGTTTCAGACTATGTATGGAATATACACGTTTCGGTAATAACGGCAGACTAATTTCCTCAAACAAACACAGAGCACCCAAACACTGCAGTGCTTTTTAATTCTCTTCATAAATAAAAACGTGTATCGGAACCGCAGCAATGGTTTGTCAGTTTGTCATCCTCTGAGAGTATGGTTGATGGTCGCCTGGTTACATGAGACGCCAGGGGAGCACGAGCGCAAAGCGCATTGGTGATTGAGACAACGTGCGCGCGCTTTTCACGTGCTTTTAGATGCGATGTGTAAACGGACTGTGGTTTGGTTGTGTCATTGCCACCTCAGGTCAGAATAACACATGTGAAAATGCTGTGACAAGCAGCAGTGAGGAGACTGTAAGTAAAAGAGGATGTAAGTATGTCGCCAGAGTGACTTTTTGGCTTCTTTTCTTGTGCATCCCAGCCACTAGCACCCCATCTGAAAGATTGTTTTAGCACGGGGTAATGTAGTCATTCAACTTCACAATTTGTAATGTTGCAATGTGTATTTGAAAAATGATATTTGGTTACTTTACTTGAAAGCTCAGATTTGATTATCATAATTTGTTTTGTTTACAGAGTTAGAGGTTTTCTGTATCATTATTATTGACACCTTACAGATGTTGATCTACCTTAAAGTTTACTTTGATTGTTCAGCGTTTACACTTTACCATTGCACACACTTTGTATCATTTTATTCATCAAGTTTAAGAGTTTCTATAACACTTTTGTTTATTTTATAAGACATAAGAGATGAGATTTTTCTTTAATCTTTTTGTTTTTGACTATTAAAACTATTTACTATTTTACTATTAATGTTGGTAAATTAAAATAAAATGGTTAAATAAATTAAAAAGTCCTAATGTTCCTAAATGGATTGTAAAAAAAATATTCAATAATTATCGATACCGAATGACATAAAACGTTATATCCTGATAATTTTTTTTTGCTGTATCGCTCAGCCCTATGTTATAAACTCGGAATGATGAAATTACTTTCTAACTAAAGGTTACATGTGCTGGCGAAAAATAAAGATACAGAAGAGAGATTTACACTGACTGTATATGTTTCCTACTGTTTTTGAACCCAAATAAGGCCTAAATGTATGTTTCGGGCAATTTTTCTGTAATTGGTAACATTTCGGAGACTGTAAGGGTCTGTATGCGTTATATATATGTATGTATAATTGCAGACATTACAGTAGGCTACACCAATGTGCATTATCATTGATCTGCAGCTATAATCCAATCCTGTTCATAGAAAGGTTTGTAATTAACATTTATACCTACATATTTATGTATTTAAAGGATCTGTTTTGTGAGAAGTGCTTTTCATGTGATATGTGAACAACCCGTACAGCTTTATTTTTACTTTTCTTTGGGCGAGAATGACATCAACCACAGCTTTCTGTGATACACTACGCCTACCAAAAGGGTACCCTTTGGCAGTGAAGACACAAGCCTGATAAAGGTGACCCGTACCATATTGAACCGTACCACTCAGTGGAAACCAGGCATAATATGGTCTGGTAGTTGTTACTCTGTTTCTTGCACCATGTCTTTGTCAGTGTGCCTTTTTGTTATTTCATGAGATTTGGATCTTAAGATCCTTAGTATACTTAACTTTGTAAACAAATAAAGCCATAAAATTCTCTGTAAACTTATTTTTGAAAGTGTACACAGATTTACCTGCATCTTAGTGACGTAGATTGGCTTGTTCATCAGAATCCATGTTGCGGTCTCGTAGCATGGTGGGATTGTCATAGACCCTTCGTAAGTGATAAAACTTGCTGTCTCTGGATACACCTCCTCGATGTTTAGCCCCGAGAGAAGGTATGCATCATCTATACAAAAAGAGCAAAAGCACGCCAAAATGTTGCTGCTTATCAGCAAAAACTCATCTAGAGAGCCAATTCACAAATATATGCGTACTTTCCAGCCAAGCATTCATCCAAATTAAAAATTCAATAACTAACAAAAGAATGTCTTGGGAAAAAAATGTAGAAACGACAATAGCAAAAGAGAAAGCAACAACAAAAAGTGTTATATCGGTGCTCTGAACAGTTCTTTTCAGTATTTATGTTTTGCCTTTGATTTGTTGTCAGACGGTGACAGCGCATGTTATTTTGACTTCACAATAGCAGGCTGACATAAGATAATGTGCAGCTGAATTTATGAGGAACAGCAATATTGAACCCACCTTGCATTGACAACAGACAAGTAATAGGTTCCGACTCGCATCAGCCAAAAGGAAATAGTTCGTTATTCTCCCTCTATCCCATTGATTACCACTCTCCCTGCATGTTTGCAACTCCACCAGCGTCATTGCGCAGAACTTTGATAGCTTTGGTGGCATAAATAATTCCTTTTGGCCACCGAGGAGGAGGATGTGTTTGAAAAATACATGCGCTGGCTCCACTGCCGGTGAATTGAAGGCAGGTAGTAGTGCGTTTCCAAAGACTGAACTGGGAACAGAGCAGGAGGCCAGAGGAGCAGGGTGGGGAGGCTCTGATAGCTGTCAAAACCCACGCTCCTCTTGCCTCCCTCTGCATGTGCTGTTGAGTCCTCCCTGAGCTCAGCCAGCCTGTGTTCACGCACCAGCCACCAGGGGTCAGAACACTATCTATTCATCCACTTTATCCCACGCCTATTAATTCAATTATGAAGGCCTTTTTTCAAAAGTCCCTCTGGTGAGTTAAAAGGATAATGCCAAGGAACATTTCCTCTACACTGCATGTCAGCGACGGCCATGAAATATTCCCAAACTAGGAAGTGGTTTGAATTCTCAAGGCTGAATACATTTACTTCAACACCTTTGTTTTTGCTCACTGAAGTCTTGTGCATACAAGTTGCTGCTGTCAATTAATAATTAGAAAAAAGTTTTAGAATGAATTCTAATTCAAGGGATGATCAACAAAGGTTAACAAAACTTTCTTTTGACAAAGAACTAATTTTGGATAATTTCACAAATATGCTCAGACAAGAGGAACACTTAGGGGCTTGTGCGGGATTTGAACCTATGACCTCACTTTTGTTTATACAGATAATGTCCCGAAAAGAACTTGTTAATATGATGAGCAAGTACAACATTTATTTTATTTCATAACAATAATAACATTACAATAATGATATTGCCTTTTTAGCATCCTATCTGAGACACTGAATTAAGGTATTTCCATGTGGGAAGCAGTTTCTGAGCAGACATTCCCATAGTTACAATCAGCAAATTCACATTTGTAAAAAATGTTTCTTATGTTAATTTATTTCATACGAACATAAGAGTATTTTACACAGTGTAAATAGTTTTATTTTACCTGGCAAGCTGACTTAGATCACACTATCATCAGATTTTTTTATACATACAACTAGAAATTCCACTATATTTAAAACTTTTTCATGATTATGTGCCTCCAGTAGGAATCTAATAATTGGTTTGGGTTATTTCTTCAATTGAAAGTCAATTAGATCCTTTACAGTTCGAGAACATATTTTCTTACTGCACATGAACCCCATCTGACAGCTTTCATACACATCTTTCACAAATCACACCCACTCAAAATGGTTTTGCGACCCACCTAACCCAATTACAATAAAAACATGAAATATAGAATATAAAACAGCCAATATCATTTGCAGAAATTAGCATGACCCAGGTTACACAAATATTTTGGTCATGTTCTCACTGGAGATCCAATGTGGTCCTCTCACTGTTCATGGCACAGCCATCCTGTCATATTCATATATGTTGTATAACTTGTATTTTAAACATGTTATTATTTGTATATATTGCCTTATCTCAGATTTTTATGTGTAGGAATGCACGATCAGCTGGTGATTCATAGAGGCTCATTTTTGTGATTTAATGTGACATGAACATTCATGTGAACTGCACACCAGACTAACCATTTCAGGTTGACAGGTCATCTGTGCACACACACACACCAACTTTATTTGACATCTTCCTCCAAACCACAAGCATGGCAAAGTTGCAAGAGCCTATGTACTGAGTACTGCATATCACAAGATCATATGTCCCATCACAATGGCATTGTTGTACCTTGTAAGTCACAGTCTATCATGCAATAACTTGTCTGCTATTTTTTCAAAGTCATGAATAATCCATACTTGTGTCTTTAGTAGTGGTGTTGTTCTGTCTCTGTTTCTTTTCCAGCCCTAAGTGTTTATGTTCATCATATCTATAAACAGAGACCAGCAGCTCCAGCAACAATGTTCTTCCAGCAGTTTAATTTATTAACTGCTACTGTGTCCCAAGTTACAAACTGCAGCTTTAAAGTTTGAGTTAAAGTTATTGGTGTGGCAGTGGATTCCTGGTGCATCAAACTGCAATGCAGCCTATTGCGACATTCAAAAACACTAGAAGAGATACATTGCCTTGCCTGGGTAGGACACAGTTGAAGAGTATAAAAGAACGTTCAGACAGCCAGCACAAGGTCATTTTTTCTGCATCTAACTTAAATAGTTTATTTTTAACTAAATAGTCAATTTAAAATCATCTTAAAAAAAAAAAATAAAGAAATAAAAAAATTCATGAGACTTTAAAAAAAAATGAATACAGCATTCAATTAATCAAAAGCGACAACATTACCTCTTTTCCCACTAGCATTTTTATATGAATAATAAATGAGCCTATTATTTATCAAAATAAAGAACCAAGCATTTTATTGTACCTATATGTGCTTTATTACCACTCGAATGTAGATAGGTTTCCTATATGCATTTTTCTCAACATATAGTGTGTGTGAGTGTGAGCATGTCCTGATGGACAGGGGTGGATCATTTTGCTGTGGCGAGCCCTGATAACAAAAGGGGCAAAGCCAGAGGAAAGCAAAGGTGAGTTTGACTAATTACTGGTTTATCCACAACACATCAAGAAGTTTCTAAGTCTGTAAAAGGATCTCTCTCACTGACGAAATTCACGGTAGAGACTTTCGATCTGATCTACACTGATCGTCTATGTCAGTGAAGCCCAAACTCAGTCCTTGAGGGCCCGTGTCCTGCAGAGTTTTTAGTATACCTAGGCTGTTTCTCAATATCTCAGTCTTTCCAGGTCCCAGAAGTCATTACACCTTGATAAAGAAGGTGGGATCTGCAGCATTTTATATTGACTATTATTTACAGTTTAGAGATATATGTTGTTTATCTTAGGAGTTTCTCCTAAATTAAGAAAGTAAACATTCACATTAACATTATAATAAAGGCATAAACAGATGGAAAGGTGTTTATTTGCTGAATTGAAGTGTGTTTGTAAAGCTTTTGTACATGTTGAATGTATAATTGATAAGGAAAAAATTAATCTTTGTATGAATGTTTAAATTAAAATGTGGCCTCCGGAATTTGTTCTTCTGAGGTAACTTGTCACTACCAATCTCCACGAGAACGTGAGTTTGTTCTCTGCATTCTTGGTATTGAGAAACAGCCCTAGTAAGAGCTTGATTAGCTGGTTCATCGGTGTCTAATTGGGGTTGGAGCTAAACGCCGCAGGAGTTTGGGAACTCTTGGTCTATGTGTTCCTCACCCACGGTACTCATTCAGGACATGAACTTCCCTTACTGCAAAAACTCAACGGCTGGGAAGCAACATTTGATACTGGAACCTTGAGTAATGCTGCTGAAGATTCAGTTTTGCCATCCCTGAAAGAAAACTTAAAAAACGTTTAAACTGACATCTATAATAAAAGTAATATTTTTTATTATATACTTGTTTTCCTGGATTTTCAATCAAATAAAATAAGAAGATATTTAATAGATAAACATCTAAATGGTAGTATATATGTGATGTACATATATTTAACATTTAATATTGTGCCTGGATACATTCAATTGAAATTTCTTCCCTGATATTCCGTATGTAGTTACTGAGTATGTGGTTTTAGACTATCTATATCCATGAATGCATAACACCATTCTGTCGTTTATTCTCTCACCACCGCAAGATGTCATGATAAACATACACAGATGCAAAATCTCCAGCTCTCCTCACTGACAGCTAGTCTCAGATGTTTACATAATTCTCACAGCCGATGAAGATACACCTGATAGTCACTGTATGAACAAACACATCTGATTTCATCAGGAAATGCCAGTACTATTGATCACATTTAGAAGCCAAATCAGTTTTCATGTCAAATGGTAACAATACAATGTTTCCACTTACTCTTGTATGTTATTCTTGTGATGGTGTCTCTGTTCAACATCCGATTGAGAAATGAATTCGAAGTCTCAGATATCTGAAACAGAACAGGTGTTAAGGGAAAAAGGACGAAATGGTGAAAAGGACAGCATGATAGACAGGAGAGGGAAACGAGTGAGGGTCGGGGAAAGAAAAGAGAAGCATATTATTAGTGACAAGTTCATTTGAAATGGAAGACAACATAAAATATCCCAGGAGAAAGGAATGTCCCATTCATTCAATTTATAATGTGAAAAACCAAGGTGCTAACATCACATCTCTTGAAATGTACTCAATCCATTAAGACGCTGAAGTGTTTTTTACCCCACACAAATGCATCAGAATGAACCCAGCAGTGTTCTGTAATTAAATGACACCTGATAGAATCACTCATGACACATTGCCGCGTTTTACATGCAAACTACAGAGTTCTTCAAAAACTCTGACTGCTTTTAGCAAGTAGTAAAAGAGCATTAATGAAGACAGCGAGAAACCGTTATCGTGCTTTTCTTTGACTCCACTTTAGTTGCTAATTTGAAACTCTTTCAGTCTGAACGATTAAAGACATTTACTTTGTGACTACAACACAAATCACTTCTCTTCTGACCTCTTCATTGAGTGAACAGTAAAGTCTGAGGCTTAAAAGTCTTAGTCGCATCATTTCAAGACTTTGTGATATTACCTGGGGCTTCAGTTAAGCTTTATCTATTCCAAGAATTAATTAGTGCTGACAACACTGAGCGTGAAGAAAGAATACCTTGTACCATCCCTCACAATAAATGTTTTTTCTTATTAAGAATACTGCATTTCCCAACAGTTTTGCCATCTATACAAGTCACTGTTTAAAAACAAAATGATCCAACAATGTCTTTTTTTAGGGCAATTCTTTGCATTCAAAGTATTTAGTCTGAGATGGGAGTCCCTACTGGAGGTGTGACGCCATAACAGAAAACACAGCATGTGGTACCTCCGAAAATGGCTTTGAGAATGACTCATGTCACAGAGAAAATAAGAGCAAAGTCAGAGTGTTCTCAGTCAGATCATTGATGTGGAGGGCAGAGTATCTGAATAGCATCAAACACAGCTTATTTATTGAATAGCAGCTTAACATTGCTATTAAAATGCATTTTTACTTTTGTCCAAAATACCATGTTTAGAGGTATTCTAGCAATTATTTAACGAAAAATTACAGCTTCAATCTCATACAAATTAACCATGATTTTACAGGAACATTGCAGTTACTAACTTTAGAAAGGCTGTGGTATATCAGCACAAATATTAAAGGAACACTCCACTTTTAATAATAGACTCCCCTGGAGTTAAACAGTGTTTTACCATTATTATAACTTTTTTCCACCTTTTTATTGTGATAAGATAGTAGATAGACAGGAAAGAAGAGAAGGTAATGCATTGGCAAAGGGTTGCACAATAGTGCTATGTTTTGATGCACTAACTGGTGCTATGTGTCGATGCAATAACTGCAAGGCTATTGGCATCTATAGCCAATATATCTCCAGGTCTGGCCGGGCACTTTTGTCTTAGCTAAGCATAGAACATTGAATTCACTTCTCTAATTTTAAGTCTGTTCTATTAGTAACATGTTTGTTATGCAGAAGTATGGTTATCATACAATTGTTTCTTCTTTAAAACATCTGGCAGTATATTTGAATGTGTTCTCAATTCACTCTATTTTCATGTCAAAGATATATTTGAATGGGTTCGGCGAGCATGAATTAGTCTCCTTCCATATGGGCAGACAGCAGTGGTGACTGGATCAGGCTGATGTCCAGGGCAAAGAGGACTAAACCTGCCAATGACACTGGATGGGTTAATTATCTTAGCTTGAACTCTTATCCTGAGGGAAAACAGTAGGTAATGGTGTCTCTGCTGATGGTCTACTCACAGTCCTTTAATAAAGCAGGGGAACGTTATTTTATAACCTTGTCCTTCCAGCATGACCGGGAGATGCACACTTAGTTTGCTTGTTGTCTGGTAATTGTATGGCTAATTGTTTCAGAGTGTCTTCCTCTTTCACCTAGCCACCGATTAAATGTGCCAATTCAAATCGAGCAACAAATTGAAATATAAATGATGTTCGACTTTCTATTTATAAAGGAATGTATGTTTATATAGCAGCACAACTGTTTTTATAATAATAATAATGAACAATGTTGCTTAAGCACTTAAATTTCTTACACAATCTATTTTAAATTGTTTCACAGTGTAATATTTTTTATTAAACATCCTTAAAACAGGATAAATTGGCACGAGAGAAAGAACAAAGCAGATACACAGATTTAGATTTTTGTCGAATTTAAAAAAATGTCGTCCTATGCATTCACACTATGGTGCAGTGGATTGTATGGAAATTGAGCAATTATATTTATTCAAAATACCTGATTTCTGTACTTTCATTGTTCAAGTGTTTGATCATTACTTACCTTCATAAATATAGACACTATCACCAAGCCATTTGGACTCTTAGCAGCTTCTGTGTAGTTTGTGTACAGTTCATGGTTGTAATGTATAAGTTGCACCTGTGTGATTGAAAAGGAAAAATCATTAATGATCTCAAGTTTTTTTCAGTGAAATAAGAGTATGTCTACACTAGGGCTGCACGATACTGGAAAAATCTGATTTTGCAATATTTTATTTTTCTGCCATATGAATACAGTTTCACAAGATGGTTTAAATAGCACTATTTGACAGTTTTCTGGGGAGTGAATTGAATAATCACAATGCAGAAATGCTTGTCTTCCCTTGCGTTGTCTCGTTTCTAGTATCTAGTATCTAATATCTAAAAAAAATAAAGTAAAAATAAAGTTTTATTTTCACCTTCAGAAGAAATAAGTCAAAATTCATTGTTTTTCCCAATAACAAGCTAAATTATCTGCCAATGTGGTAAGTAAAGTAATCTTGTTTTTTTGACTAGAAAACAAGACAAAAATAATATAAATACAAATTATCATAAATATCATATAAATTCTGTATTAATAATTCAATAAAACAAATCTTTGTTACACCTCCAAGCATCATTATTTTTTTGTGCCCAAATGTTCTAAACTGCTGAAATGCTCATTCACAGGCCTTAAAAACACATGAAAATGATAAACCTTCTCTCTATTATGGTTAAACTTTGCAGTGACTCTACAAACCACATGTGTTCTGTAGCTCTTGGTCAACTATATTTCAGATTCAACATGGCATGTCTTGCGATGTTACTAATGCTGAAACAATATATTGTGCAGCCCTAACAGATCAATGAATGCCATTATCTCTTTTTAGTAGTACTTGCACATGCCTATAGACTTAAAACATAATATGCATGACCATTTTCAACAAATCACCTTTTTGCACAATAGACTTGCATTTTTTAAATCTATTTTCACATGTTTGCATTTGTCGTGTAAATGAACTGCCAAGTTGCAAAATTTTTCTGTTTTTAGGTGACATTAACAGATGGTACAACGAAACTTACACAAGTATGATAAAAGTCTTAAAACTTTAACACAAATAAAGGTAGTGGCATGTCAACTGTTTGTCGTGCAGGTGTTGAGATATTACATCCAACTTCCTCTTACAGTTCATGAAATATGAGAAATGGAATTACTGATTGATACTTTGGATGTTAATTACGAAAAATCCACTTTTCATATGATTTTTCTTTAAGTCTTACAACCTGTTTTCACCTCAAATAAATATGAGAAAAATAAAGGTGGCAGTTTGAATGAGCCTGCGAGTCAGTTTGGATAACAGCCTAAGTTTTTGTCATTACAGATGGCTCTGAATCACAATCACAGGTAAACAGCTGCTTCTGTCTTTGTTTGAACATGTCTGTCAAATTTAAATTCAAATTCATTGCGAAGCTCTGCTAATCTTCCTTCGCTGAATCGCCCGAGCGCACACTGTCCCTGAGAAAGAACTTTAAAACTTTGGGTGTTTAGATAGGTGAAGAGGACAATTTCTTCTTCGAACTCCCACAGAAAGGAAGCGGAGACGAAAAACTTACAGATTACCTTGAGCAGAGAACAATTACTGTAAAATAACTTCTAAAAAAAAAAGAGGAGGAAAGTGTCTCGTCCAAGGTCTTATCAAGCTACACAACACTAAACAATTTGAGGATCGTGTAGAGTTGCTAGCAGCAGCATCATACATCCTGTTTTTTTATGGTCAGAACAAATGGATCAATTCTCTTCCAAGCTCTGTTTAGCCTGCTGTTTTTTTTTTTAAAGAAATACATTAAAAACTCTGTGGCTGATAGTAATTATGAAATATGCAAAAGGAGAGCCAGAGAGAGAGACAGATCGTCTATAAACTTAATCAAGTGTGGAGGAATGCGATTACAGAGCGAATGTTAATTTGATTAGATTTTTTTTTTCTTTTTTTGGAAGCCGGTTCTTCAGCCAGAGAGATAGAGAGTGTGAAGGCTAGTACAAAGCAATTCAGCCAAAAGCTCAAGACTCCACATCACACAGTCCTTCAAAGTCACATTATATGTGCAAAAAGGTGAGGTGCTCATCTCACTGGATCCATTGGTTGTGTGAAATTTGCAGATGGTGGAGAAGTGTGGAACAGTGGCAAGAGATGTTGAGTGCGCCTTTACACACAGACGGATCTGTCAGGCCGTGAGAGGTGAGGTGTCTCTGCTTCTGCCTCTGGTGGGCCTCTGACAAGCTCTTTACTGTGTGATAGCTGGCTTAGGCTACCATGGGCCAAATATGAAGACAGCAAGTCGATAGCTAAAAGAGGGCTGGACGGCGCTAACAGGGCAAATGAAATGCAGTCGTCTGGAACCGCCGTCCAATAGCAGAAGAATCGGAGCGTGCGCTCATAAAGCAAATAAACGGAAAGCCCGGGAGTACCGAGAACAACAATCCTATTTGATTACGTTAAGATGTTCTGTGAAGGAGCATGGAGTTGGTGAAAGCTGACAGACTGGAGAGCTACAGCGTGGCATTTCAACATAAAGAGACAGAGAGAGTGGTTATGCAGTTTGCCGTAATATTTAATAAAGAGAAATGAGTTATAGTGGAAGTTTGATTATTTCCAATGTTATGCTGTACTTTAGTTAAGCGGAAAAAATGGGATTTTAATGAGCACAAATACTGTGGCATCTAAGAGTCGAACAGGAATGGGAATGTATTATTTTGCTGCCATTGATAATTAGAAATTAATGAAAGGGTGAGAGGGGAACCTAAAACAGAAGTGTGGGCTGTTAGCCAATTCTGCTGATATATTGTTTGTTTATCATTTCAAAGAAACAATCTATTCGTTGAATTTCTCATTTTCTTACTTCAAATGCATTGAAACAGTAAGTGTCAGACTATAGAAACACCAGCATACAGTACATTTAGAATCGTCACCATAGCTTAGACTATGACAGTGGCTCTCAAATCCGGTCCTTGGGCACATTTTGTGTGTCTCTCA
>CAIGQV010017602.1:3571157-3589359 GCA_903798115.1 Danio jaintianensis | reverse complement strand
GTTTTAAACTTTTTTCAATACATGATATAATGATGGCAGAATTTACATCTTTGAGTGAACTGTGCCTTCAAATAAATGAAAATGAAAATTCTGTTATTATTCACCCGTCTCAATGTCTTTATTTCCTCTGTTGGACACAAAAGATACTTTGAAAACACATCCATAAAATTAAAGCAGACGCAGAAAAAAAAAAGTTATATTAAAGGGTTAGTTCACCCCAAAATGAAAACTGTTAATTACCCTCATGTCATTTTAACCTCCTTCATCCTCCAATAACCTTCATTCATCCTTGGAAACCAAAATTAAGATATCTAAAATGAAATCCGAGAGCTCTCTCATTCTCTAGAGGTTTACTACAGACTATATAAAGCTTGTGTGCTGCGCTTCTGATTCTAATGTCAAGACATCTTACTAGTAAAGTGCAGAAGATAAGATATTCGAATGATTGCATTTGAACAACTGAAGACATGGAATGTTTTGAAAATGTTTTTTTTATTCATTTTTTTGGACTTTGAATATCTATAGAGAATGAGGGAGCTCTCGAATTTTATTTCTTGAAGGTGTCAGGGGATTGAAACGACATGAAGGCAAGTAATTAATATCAGAAATAAAATTTTGGGGTGAACTTTAATATAAAAAAAAAATGTGTCCGCTTTTACACTTGATGTTTTTTTTTTCATTTTTGGGTATACATTGATATTCTTGATAATAATGCAATCAGCATTTTCAATAGCACTGTATTGGGATGGTCACAGTTAATGGGTCAATAAATATACTTAGAAATGACCACTAAAATTATTATCTTCTTGGTGTGTCACTGAAGCTAGTGAAGTGTAAACCCAACGAAGTCAAAAACACAAATATCAAATCATTGTGGCAGCTTTTCAGTTGTTTGTTCTTGCTACAAGGAGTATCTAAAATGCAGTATTTTTCATTTGCTCTTTTTTTTCCTTAAAAGGACTAAATAATGGAGGGAAACCACCTAGGCAGTTTCTTTTTAAGCAAAGTTTCTGAGTAATACCTTGAATATTTTAGCACTCATTTCATCACTGGTGTTTCATTTTCAGCTTGTGAGTGAGGCTGCCCATATTGGATCCGGTAGAATGAAGCATGTATTAACTCTGAGGTGTTGCAATGCATCTGCAGAGGGGCAGCTTCCCTCTGGGTGTCGTGAGCATCAGTCAGACATGATCTTTTATTACTATAGAACAAATGAGGGAAGAGAACGGGAGACGTGTTGGATGTTACGGAGACAGACATCCAAATAAAGCTTAAAAGCTTGGCTGCATTTGAATGCAAAACAGTCACTGGTTGAGAATGTGTTTGTCATTTTAAGTTGTAATATTCTTCCTCCGTTCTCTTTTCAAGGACAGGCACAGTCCCGGCTCATTTGCTTTAATTTACATTCTTAGACGGCTTTTTTTCTTTTCTTTCTTTATTCTTTTTTTTAATACAAAGCTATTTCTGAGCATGAGAAAAAGAAGGCATGCTCCTAAACGTGCTTTCAGATATGATGTCATTTTTTTTTGTTGGTTGTAGATGTAGATGATGAATGAACATGAGAATCCCTTTAGAAAAACAAACTCAGCTCCTACATGTATGTAGTTTTTGTTTTTCAGGGTAAGGGTAAGTTTAGACAAATCATATTTGAAAGGTCTGCCTACATTTACTTTGATTTCACAGTAAAAATATAAGGAACTTTCAATTCTGACCATGTTTAAAATGCAGTTTAGCAACACTTCTGTTGACAAAACATGTCTGAAACATGTCTGCCCTGCCCCCATCTGTCCATCCATCCATTTTTTTAAAATCATGCTTCTTCTTGATCCAGTTCAGCTTCTTGTGAGATAAGAACAATTCTTAATCTTGTACCAGCCTAATTTTAAATCTTATTCACTGCCATTGAAATGGTTGTGTCAGTAAAATGCACCAAGGATCATTTACTTGAAAATACAGCAAAAAAGTAATTTAGCAAAATGTGGTTACAGTTTAAATGAACTGCAATAAAAACAGATACATTTCTGACATTGAAAATTATGGCAAAGCTGAATATTAACTATAGTTTTTCTGACAAAATTATTGAACAGCAGTGTAGGTTTTGAGAAAACAAAAAAAAATCTTGTGTTTCTGAAATGTTTCAAGTAAACAAAGACAACATAATTATTCACATTAGCTCCTGAAATCTGAATACACATCTGTTTTCACCAATTCAGAAAGAGTATCTGTACTTTTTTGCCAGTATGTACAGTAAAAAGTTGGCTTTTTAAAATTATATTGTTTTCTAAATGAACGGACCAAAATATAAAATGTATTTAGCTCAGCAAAGGTACCCAGAGATGAATGGGAAAGCTAACAAATCACTTTCTTCTGATATAGAAAGGATATAAATTTATTAGCTAAATCAATAACTGCATCATGGATGTAGATTTCGCTGTCAATCAAGAGGAATAATGGTTTGCACAAAGAGTGAAAGACGGAGCTGGCCTTTTAGTGCCCGGGTCACGCTTCTCTGTGCCCTGATAGACTGTTGACACTTTGTTTTATTATTGTTGGATTATCAGCTGGCTGCCGCAGGGATGGGGGGAGAAATTATAATCATTAATTACTGAGGATTTGCCTGTCAAGCTCACGCTTATTTTGTTGCCACACAAATCATCGGTCTTATTACCCTCAAAGAGAAATGTCAGGACTTCACTGACTGGTGACTTTATCAAATGATGGAGGTCGCAGTGCAGTGCATGCTAAATATACACCACAAGGGTAATTGAGATGCTTATTCCCGCTGCTGTAGCTCTGTTAGTGGGAGACTACTAACACTGGAGAATGAGCACAGAAAGTCATCGCCAATACAGTTAGAAGACTATTTCAGCAAAAAACATTGATGTGTTTTTCAGTATGTTAAGCGATATTGTAAAAAGCAAAGTTTACTGTATATGATGCAAACCATTTTAAATGCATGCTCTGAGCACGCTGTAACCAATCCATGATTCATACAAATTGTAAAATATTTGTCAATATCTACAGCATGGAGTTTTCTTTCAGCCTACACTTGACCTCTGAGGCCTGATGTCTGTAACACGGTAACCTTTACAGATCAATAGGCTGACGAATGCCAACAGCTTCTGGCACTCTGCGATCTGATCTGTAGCCCACTCATGATGAAAGACAGAGAGGATTGAGAAGCTCACCTCCCCAGAGAAGGCCTGGCCGTTGAGGAGATGCTCAGAGCCCTGTCCATCCTCACTCCCAAAGTGTAATCTGATCTCCTCAAGGCGATGGCTGTAGGTCATTGGTCCACCGGAGATGTTCACCAGGTGCTCTTTGTCCAGTCGGAGTGAAACATGGCGGCCGGTGTTGTACATCGTCCCTCCCACCTTTGAAAAGAAAAAATTGTTAAAAAAAAAAAGTGTCGCCAATGAAACTGCTAATCAAATAGGTGAATTAAAAAAAAGAGGATTGGTGCTTCCACACTATGATTGAGGTGGTACACACAGACACATTCAAGGGTGGCTTCCCTGATTTATAATGTGCTTGTCTTAGAAAAGGTTATGTGCTAAATGAGCTAGAAAAGGTGCTAAGTTAAAGCCAGATGGCAAGCAGCTGCACAAGAGCTGCTATTTGTTGGCTTGATCAAAAACTAACTGCCATATCTTGACACTACCTTTCATCCTGATTTAAATCATAAAGGCTGCATTGAATTTAACTGAAGATTCAGTCTTTGAATTGGGTGATTGGTGGATGAATATATCTTTTTAATAGTTACATTTTTGTATGGATTGGATTTTTATTGATAAAATAATCAGAGATTTCCGTCATGTGAAGTTCACAGTCTTTTTAATGGTCACATTTGTATTTTGTAAAAAAAAAAAAAAAGAATAAAAAATAAATCTAGTT
The DNA here is from genome assembly GCA_903798115.1 of Danio jaintianensis. Taxonomy (NCBI): domain Eukaryota; kingdom Metazoa; phylum Chordata; class Actinopteri; order Cypriniformes; family Danionidae; genus Danio; species Danio jaintianensis. The sequence goes on along the minus strand of CAIGQV010017602.1, from coordinate 3,585,465 downwards.
GAAATGTTAAACGTTGAAAATATTTCTTGCAGATATTCTTTACATTGATTACCTAAAAAAAAGCATATTTTAAATAGTCGTTGTTCTACAGTTCTAATCTGATAAACAATGTTTTCAGAAGTTAGTCGAAATGTTTATCAGGGAGAATACAGTGTTACTGAAGAGCATATTTGATTCATGAGATATGATGTGTCAAAATAACATTTTCAGTCAATCTGCAGTGTGAAAATATTTGCATTTACGGTGCATAAAATGGGACCAATGAAAAGAGTTAGCTATTTTCTTCCCCACCATCCTTTCTGAGAGCCTACTCTACTTGGACTGGTTAGATGGTCAAGTCTGTTGTAAATGGTCTGCCACTTATAGAGGCTGTCAGAAACTAAACATTCATTACCATAGCTGAACATGATCTCTGGAGGCTTCCTCAACAATTGTATCAATCTGAGACCCTAGTCCAATGATGATACATCAGAAGAATTAGTTGATCACCCCAAACCTTTTCTCTTAGTTTAGAGAAAAACAGCCGATCAGATGCTTCTCAAAATGTTGTTGACAACAGCGTTTCAGGGCAGGTTAAATGAATCAGAATCAGTTCTTTTAATAGAAAATAACTTCATTTTTACTAACTTTAAAACTTAGCAAATCGCTTACATCCACAAGCTCAAGCTTTTACATTGCACACTGCATGAAAGGAAATACTGTATCAAAAAAGCACAGTACATGGGTCAGCAGTGCCTATAGCTGAAGAAACAGCTCTACATAAATCATTTTACTGAAAAACAGATAGCGGTCTGTAATTAAATTATATTCTCATTCTCGATGATACTGTAACTTGAAAAACTCAAGTGGAGGAAAAGAAGCTGGTGTGACAGATGGAAGAACGAAAACAAAAGGAGTATGTCCACAGAGCCGAAGAAAGTGAGAATTTGCTTGGAATCGATTAGATGCGAGGCTTTAAGAAGAGAGCATGGAGATACAAGAACAACGGATGGCAATCTTTATCAGTGTATCTGCTTATTTATTTATATTCAGGAGTTGTTCCAAAGTGAGCCATTGATATTCCACACACGATGCAAGCAAGGCTTTCGTGGCTCTTATCTTGCCTTTTATTATTTTTTTTTTGCCTTTCTCGTTCTTTTCCTTCCTTTCTTTCTGTCTGTCTCTTTCTTTTTCCCTTTTACGACTTTGCCTTCAAATGATTTTCCCTCTCCAAATTCCCAAAGAAAGAGGCTTGCCCACACATCGTAAATATTTTATAGAACCTCTGAAAAATCAATGATTTGTGTAGGGTGAGAGAAAAGGTGAGTAAGAGAGAGCAGGATAGTGAGAAAAAGAAAGAGTGCGAATGGGAGGAGCATCCTTGACCATCCTTGAGTAAAGATGTTATAGCCGCTCTTAAAGGATCGCCAGTCTGCACATTTACCTCTGGGTGCTGGACTCGTTCGAGAAAAGGGCAAGACATTTGAAAAACCCTGAAGAGGTCATTTCTCGATGATTATTCATGAACTACAGATGGCAAAGAGAGAAATACTAAAAAAAAACTCTTACTTGCTACTCTCAGACAACAGTAATGCATGTTCCTCAGTTCAGCTAGTGTGTGTTATAATTCTTTAAAAAATGTGAGCATTTGTCAATTATTGATGGAATGGTCCATGCTGACAGTCTTTGCAACACTGTATGGACCTTTTTGAGATGTATGTGAGGTGCTTATTTTCTACTTGCGATTCAGCCAACTGATTTCAAATATCAGTTGGAAAAACAAACTACTGTATATGCCTCCCACAACAAGTTCAGTATAGATGTTACCTGAGGGTATACAGATCATTGCATGGAGAACACTTTTTTCCACTGTCTTTACTAAGTCTCATAAACATTAGTTTGTATATTGTTTCATCTCCGGCATTTTAATTTGCCCAAAATCATTGAGCTGTTTCACCTCATAATTTGCATTAATGAATGCAAAATCATGCTAGTAAATGCTCTGCTGCATTTTAATTTGTTGATTTGACAAGTCTATGAATGACATTGTATTGCTCTGACAACAACTGCAAAACATTTGGTCTAAAACTTCAGTTAAAGGCCAACTGTGCTTCTCTACAGTTCCCATTATGTGCAGAGGTACTTTATTAGATGAACCTTTCTACTACTGGGTTGGAGCAACTTTTGCCTTCAGAACTGCCCTGATTCTTTGTGACATAAATTTTAAAGGGTGCTGTAAAAGCATTACTAACAGATTTTGACAGGAAAGCAGTTAGCATACACAGCTGCAGATATATGATGTGAATCTCCCATTCCAGCAAATTCCAGAAGTGTATTATTGGATTGGGATCTGGTGACTGAGGAGGCCATGAGTTTAGGGAACATGTCCTGATCAAGAAACCAGTTTGAGATGCTTTGTGACATAGTGAATTATCTGCTGGAAGTAGCTGTCAGAAGATGGGCACACTGTGATCAAAGTGTGCCAAGAAAATATTCTTCATTAGACCACCCATAGCCCAAACTATTGAAATAAAGGGGAATAGAGCCATGCATTCATGTTGTTTATACAGCCCAGGCTCACACACCTCAGAGCCTACATTTTTGCAAAATGTAAAATCCAGGTACATTTCGTTGCCCGTGTCAGATGAAAAATCCACAGAGGATAGCTTGGGTACATTTTGTTTTTTCAGATACATGTGCTTCTTGTATTATTTATGAGAAGGTGGGGCTTGACATACAGATTACCTATAGCGAACCACTAACCATTCCCTAAACCCAACCAATATCGCTTTCAAAAGCAAACGTAAGCAACGTAAATGCATAGCAACCAAAGGTTATTATAGTTTTGAATTTTTTTTATTTGGATGCTATTTTTAAGTTTGCTGTAACTTTCAGTTTGTTTCATTAATAGCTTTGTTAGTTTGTTTAATTTTTATTTTGTGAAGACATTTGTATTTAGTTTTTATATATTTTAGTAATTCTAGTCCAGTGTAGACCACTTAAGATTATTCATACCCTAGAATTAGGAAAGGGCTATAAGACCAGTCACTTGTCTCGACTGATCTAAAGGTTGTACAGTTGTTAGTTTCAGTTTTTATTGTGATTTTGTTTTTTAGTTAACAAAAATGTTTTTGACCAGTAGTTTTAGTCTTCGTTTTCATTTACTCAAGTAAGCTTTCTGAAACCACAGAGTTGTATTTTAATATTGCATTGCTTTTATCTCTTGTAAAACTGTGCTTCACTGGACCCAAACCCAAGTTCTCTTTATCATAAGTACAATACTGTACAAAGTGAGCTACTGAGCAAACTGACAACGCCAGACATTTTGACAGACTGTTTGATATGCAAAGAACTGCACAACAACAATCCTTTATTCATCATTAAGAAGTCCCTATAAATACTATTAGTGTGAAAAGGAACTAAATTAGTTGTCATTAGTTGTAGCATTTATTTTTCCTAGAAACTGTAGATAAACTTAAGTTTAAGTAAATTTGAGGTTTCACAAAAATGTAGGCTAAAGCACATATTTACAATAAGCCTGTGTTGTTTATATCAGATGTTGACCCTGTGTCCCAACAGGAATTTTCACATCCAACCTTTACACTGTACATGAGAAAATAAAGTTCATATACTGTGTGAAAAAAAAATGTAGTTGCCAGGTATGTGTCCACATCTATACATGTTTATTGCGTGCTACTTAAATATAATATAAAAGTTTTTTTCATATGTAAAATTATGTTCATGTACCGTGTGAAAAACAATTTTTGTTGTGACAGGTGAGTGGCCAGTAATAGTGACTGCTAGTATTAATAGTTCGTTCTTAATTGCAAGTAGACATATGTCAGAACTATCAAACTGTACGGTGGACTATTCTGCATGCTGAAGGTGAGCTACAACACTGAGAACTCCATGGCAAGAAACAGCAAGGCTCTTTGAAAATGGCAGGTACTGTATGCTTTACTTAATGTTTGTCTACAGTTGAATAACAAAAAAATCAGCACAAAGGTTTGTGAATGTTCAGATCACGGAGCTTGATTATTTATAATTTTATTGTGGAATATGTTGTAAATAAACTAAAGATAAACGAAGAACTCTTATGTTCTGTCTCCTCATTTACTCTGTCAAAACTATGTCCCATTAGGGGACCGTCTTTGTTACTCAGGGTAAGAATGGCCATCAGTATTTATGATAAAGACCCTCCTAATCATACCGTCTTTCTAACAAAAAAAAGTGTCTTGACAAATGTAAATCAATATATTGTTTAATGTGTTGAGGAAACGTGTGAGTTTTAGATCCTTTTGTGGAAAACACTTGAACGATTATCAAATAGTTAGCAAAAGCTGGATTTATACATATTGAATGACTGTTTTTAGCCTTACTTCTGTGAATTCATAAAAAAATAATAAAAAGCATATCCCTATTTTTACTCAAAAACACAACGTCACATATACGGTACATGCTGTTTGCACATTATTGCAGCACAGTTTGTGCAAAATACAGTGTCATCAGACTTTAGCCTTTAATATATTTATAAGAAACTGAAAACACAAATGTCAGGGCATGCCAACACTGCTCCAGTGCCCCCAAACCTCCCTTAAACCCCTAAAGTTTACGGTTTGATGTGCCGTGTGCTCTTCTGCAGACCTTTGTTGTAACCAGTGGTTATTTGAGTTACTGTTGCCTTTCTATCAGCTCAGACTAGAATGCCCAAAGGCATGTTTGCCCACAGAACTTACGCTTGATGTATATTTAAACGTTTTAGGCCATCCTATGTGAAGCCTGAGATTATTGTCAAAAGCCCAGTAGTTCAGCAGTTTCTGAAAAACTCAGTCTAGCTTGTCTGGCACATTCAGAGTCACTCAAGTCACATTTCTCTCCCATTCTGATGCTTGATTTGAAAACTAAAGCTTTCCTTCCTGATTGCGCTCTAGCAATAACTACCACAGGATTCCAATGTAAAGATTGCATAAACATGGGTTTCATCTAGAAAACATTGTTTTTGCCAGCTTAAAGCCAAAAAGCCAGTCGTTAGATGCTGCTAATACTCTCTGGTCAAGTAATCATGATTGCGCTCTTTGAAATAAATACCATTGAGGTTATAATAATGCTCTGGTGAGATGGCAAAGGAATAAAGAAATTAGAGAAACACGCTTTGTCAAGGGGATTGGCATTATGAGATTCTGTAAGGATTTGAAAGTCTGATATCAGGAGGAAAAGGATGTAAACCAATTTATTTCTGAGTCTCTAATGTACCATACTGATCGGTCAGTAAAAGAGTTGTGTAATCCTCATTGAGCATAATACTTCACTCTGGAGAAAACAAGCTTTCAGCAGTACTGTAGAACTTCAAGAATTTAACAGAAGATGTTTAAGTTATATTTGAATACATTTTGAAAATACACTGTTCATTAAAATATTTCTTGTAAGTAATTTTTATTAGATTTTATTCAAATATTATAACCAATATAATCAGTTGACTCCTGGAGTCCGTTCTTTGTACGTTTTTACTTCACGGGGTGGTGTGACACTGCTCAAAAACTCCCCAAGGGGTTCAAAGAGGCTAATTTTAAGATACCAATATGGAGTTGTTTTTTTTAGTCATGCCTCATGTCACAGGATTAAGAAACTTGAATACTATACTAAAGTAAATCAGCTCTAAAAGTAAAACTAAATCAATTGCAAAAATCTTGAAGAAAAAAAAAGCCTGCAGCCCACAACAAATGTGGAAAGTTATTGTGTATCATACTTAACAAACAGTTATGTCATTTTGCTCACATGGATAATTGAAAATTAATCAAATGATGTCATTACACTGCAGTGCCATCAGCCAATTGTTGCATTGGCGATCATGCTTTTGATAGATCTGATGATAGATCTGTCCTTCACAAGAAGCACGAGCACATGCAGTGATCTCAGGTCAGCTCATCCACACATTTTAATCTGATTCACAAACTTGTTTGAAGAACCAAATTAGCCAGAGATCAGTTATCAAGATTAAAAGATCCAGGATCTGCCAGATCATCTTAGATCGGTTAAGTGAGGTACGAAGAATGGACCCCAGTTCTGTAAGAAACAACATCCACAGTCACAAATGAACTACTTGACTGCTGATTAAACTCAACATTTAATAAACCACTTGAAGGCCATGAATCACTGTATAAATCAAAAGAATATCCAAGACCTACTCATAATTGTAAGTAGTCCAATGGCAGTCAAGCTGTCCTCCCGAAGTACTGCTTATTCTACAGCAATAAATTTAAATACTGATATAAAAAATAATACAGCTTTATTGATTCATATATATGTTGTAATATATCTTAATTGCAAATTATTTTGACCACAATAATAACAAAATGACAAATCTGATATCACGACAGACCACAAGAATTGTATGGTCAATTTTTTTTAATTATATTTGAATTCAGTGAATTCTATATATTTGATTTGAATTAAAACAAATCAGATGTTTCATTGCTAAAAAGCATAAAACACGTACTGTCAATTGAGAGAGCAACATTCTGCAGTTTCTTTGTTTTATACTCGTCTCACTTTTTATGTTGGCCCTTTAAATTAAAGTACTTGTTTTTACCCCATGGCTGTGTCCAAAACCTAAGCCAAAATACCTGTCTGCCCAGTTAGTCATTGACTAAACAGACAGGTACCGCCTAAAGAAACTACTTCTTGACACGCTTTCCAACCCACCATAACATTATGGTTAATTATCTAGAACAAATTCAAGTAGGTGTTAATAACCAAGTAGATTTTTAGTAGCTACAACGTTTAATACATTCCTTTCCTTTAGACACTTTTTATTCATTCTAGCAATCAAGCATGCACAGGACTGTGGAATATAGGCATCACACATTACATTCAGAACAGACCAGATGAATGAAATACACGGGTGCTGAATTCAGATCAAGTCTTGCTTTCCTATCTCTATATTATGCTTCTTATCTGTCTGATATGGCAGTAGCTGGGATTTCCTCTTATGCAAAAGCAAGTGTTTTCAATGTTCCAAAATGTGAATTAGCTGTGTTTCCATCAATTTGATAGACCAATAATATTGACTAGTATTGATAACCTAGTAAACATCTGATACACAGAAACATCTGATTAGTCATATGGGTGTAATGTTCGATACATTAGAGATTGGCCGTTTCAATCACTCATGCGATATTTCAAAATGTGTTTAATGATCACTGATTGTGTCTTATTTAATCATTTGCTCTTCATTACTAAAGTTTTCTTAGTCTAGAATTGCTTTGAGTCATCCTTCCATTAGTCCTGCTTTTGTACTCTTCTCTGATGGCGTATCTTAGTTTTATCTTGTGTTGGATCTAAATTTAGCACTTGGGTTCTTCTTCACAAGGTCACTTCCTGCACCGGATTGTTGTAAAGTCCCAGCAGGTCTTGTGGCTTCAGCAGTAATGAGCACATTTTAATGCTGTTTCTGGCACCCTGTGAAGAAAATCAGGCTAAGAGCATAATGCATCTGATTAAATGACAAGATTTGCATGATGAAAAATCTCACATACATCTGGCTCTTAAAGTGCAAAACATTCAACAGAATCTTTTAGTCAAAGCAGTGTCAAGATGGTGTTTAGTGACACCCCACTTTTGAAGCCTTTTAAACCGAGTTTAAAATGTCAGGATGGGAAATTGCCAAAAGGAAACAAAGCAAAGAGCAAAGCAACAGAAGTAAAACTTAGCCAGCTTTAAAAATAATAATAATAATAAAAAACTATAAAAGAGTGTGTGTAAAAATAAGGGGTCTGTATCAGTCTGCTATAGTTTAGTAGTGCACTTGTCCATGTTTAGGATTATACTGTAAGATTTTTAGATATACAGACACTTTGATGTCTTTGAATCTACCAAGCATGGGCTGGCTGGCTTCACACCCCACCAGGTGGCAATGCGAGAAAGTTCACTCATCCCCTTTCCCTCATTTACATTTGAAGCATCTCCCGCACCCCCTTCTGTTCGCTCACCCTCCTATTCATCTAACTCACACAGAATGGTCATCCCAAAAGATGAATGTTCTATATCAATCCAAGTGACTTTATCTATCATGTTTGATATCATTTAAAATGTCTCAGTGCGACTGGTACAATGGTCTCATTCCCTCGCAAATAGACATAATCAAAATAATAGATATATAACTTCGGGTATCTTTTGACCCACTGCTAAGGGTGTGCCTTTACCTAGGGGGCTTCCATCCAAATTACCATTTGTTCCCTATAGGCAGTAACTCTTCAGATCTCTTCAGATGCCACTAAATGCAAATGCCTATTGTTGTTCCACACACCCGCCTTTGAAGGAGATTCTTGGTCTGACTATATAGGGAAAAGTGTCCAAAAGTTTGGGGCGATTCTGTAACCAGATCAGCCCGTAGTGTAGAGCTACCATGCTCTATGCTATGTACTTTATGAAATCAGGTATGCATCTTTTAATCTTAGACCTATCTTTGAGTATTTGATGTCTTGTATTGATTGTTTATGAATTGACTGAATAATTGGCATAATACATATTTACCTGTCTATTAAATTGTTATGTTTGAACATATTCTGCTTACTCTGTAATTATTCATTTTAGTAGATTACGCTGTATCCTTGTTTCCGCACTTCCTACGTCAGGTCAGTAGACGGACTAAAGTCCAGTTGAGATGGAGCATTGGCACACTAACTGTATTTTAGGGATCCGACTGACGCTTGGTATGGATTCATGTGTACTTAGATGGAAAAGGAGTTATTTCTGCTAGGGCAACAAGGTGTTGCACGACTAACCTAGATGTGGTGCCTGACCTTTGTTTGAAAGTAATGTTGTTCTATATTAAGTGTGATGGGAAGCCATGATCTTGGCTAAACCAATATTATAGAGAACAGTAGTCGGTTACGTCTATAATAATGGCCTTGACCTCTGATTGGAAACGATATTATTTTACTCAGGGTGTACATCTAAGGGGACTAGTAAAAAATACTTTAGAATGAGCAAGCATGGGAGCGACATCTAAAAGTATTAGTCAATTACCTCTGTTTGATATTCAAGACTGACGAGAGTGTGACCGTGAGGGACGCCTTCGGCCGAGGCGATTTCTCTGAGCGACATGAGCACCCGAATGAAGGAATGTAATAGTTACGAGTAAAGACAAAAGGTTCAAACATTTTCATAAATTCTTTCTAAATTAACAAACCGTAAAAAGCATCTTATATTATTTATGATTGGAGTCAGATAAAAAGAAAGATAAATATATTAATATTCTAAACCACCTCATATTAAAATTGGAGTCAGATATGAGTTAGATTTAAAATAAATCAACATTGTACACTGGAAAGACCGAACAGACAGTGAACCTTCATCCACCAGTAGACACCGTCGTTGGACTAACTAGCTGGACCTTACAGTACCATTGTCAAAATCAACCTACTGCACTATGAGAGAGAGACTAGACTACATGTAAAAATAATATGCCTGTACACATCCTATTCCAGTGTTTTCCAACCTGGGGACTGGTTTAGACAAATGTGAAAGTAAAACTGAGCTTTAGGCATTAGAGCAAATAGGTAAAAAAAAAAAGCATATTGTGCATGACTATTTATTAATCTGTATACAGTTCTTGCAATTGTAATACACCTGTGTACAGACACCAGTTTACACAAAGACAATAAAAAATTATGAAAAATGAAAAATAAAATAAAAATCATTGGAAAGCTTTCAGTTTTTCAAATTTTGGGTTTGTCAGGCCTCCAAAAGCCTATTATTATTATTATTTATATAAATCGACAAAGTGCAATAAAAATGTTTACATTTTTAGCCTAAAATTATGTTATAGAAACACTCACTAATTCACATTAGTTCTTAATAAATGATTCTAAATCTTCCTAGTTTTTATTTAATTCTAGCATGATCTGTAAATTAATAAAATGAATCATGGTTCTTGAGAGTCTCGAATTCTTTGTTGTGGACTGATTGACATCTTGGGGAACTAGAGAGCTGAATGAGACACAGATGAAGATTATCTACAATCTGCTAAACATGCTCTCCTCATTATAATAATGCCATACATTCAGAGAGACATGCTTTCTTGCCTGGTCTTTCCAATGTCTCGCCTCAATTTAATTCCACCTCAGAGATCTCAGCTTTCAAATCTGAGCAAGCTAAAAGCAGTTAGCAGTTTTTTTTTTTTTTTGCCCATGCATCCCTGCACATAAATGCAAACCCACCACTGAGACTCAGTTCAATTTAGAATTGATCCAGTTTCTCAAATCGGTCAGTAATGCCAATGTGCCTAGTTTTAATTGGTAACACACTGATAAGGTATGGCTTGCATACCCCAGTCCCAGCATGCAACACCACTGCACATTTGCAAAGAACAAAAAAATCTGCTAAATTAAATGTAACTTTAAAAGGATCTGCTAGCTGCACTGATTCATCAGACACATGTACCCCCATTTTAAATCGGTTCTTTAATTGTCCCTAACATTTCAAGTCAGGCCTATCTGCTCAACCATACTTTCTTGATTGCTCTCTTTTCTGCAGTTTGTATTAGCTCACCATCAGCTTGCTTATATGCTGACTGCCAGATATAGTTTTTCTGCTTACAACTTTTACTAGATGTGGCCTAACTAGAAAGCCACTAAAAGAGTTTGAAACTAAATTGTTGTTGAGTACCTGAATAGTTTGGAACAAGACACACTTAAAGATTCACACTTGTAGTTTAGTTCTTTTGTTTTGGACCGAAAAAAGATACATTACTCCTTGTTCACTACTTGTCTTAGTCATTATTAGGACAGACCCTAAAACTACAAAAAAAAAAAAAAAAAAACAATAATGACTTTTGTGAACTTCTGTAATATGCTGTGTGAGCTGATGAGGCTTATTGTATGCGAACATGTGATGGTATTTATCAGTTGAGAACTTGTAAAGAACTTATAAAATGTAAAAGTCAAAACAGCACCAGAAATTCCTCCACTTTAAGGAGACTCTTTCCAAATATGAGTGGAGCTCAAACAGATATGCTTTGAAGGGTCGTATCTCATGACACCATGCTGTTTTGGGCTTGTTTATATGTCTTTAGTCTGTGTTGAATTCATATTTCAGCTGAACCATATCAGGGTTTGTGTGGAAGTGTAGAACCCTAAACACATGCCTTGCCTTGTTTGTGCATACTTAGGTTAAAATAACAGTGTGACACTTGATAATGTGATAATAATACAGTCTAACATCAGTCATACCTTTGCAGTTCATTTTACTGAAAACATACATGTCAAGTATGAACACATCTTAACTCACAGTCTTAACTGTATCTTTTAGACCAGTAAAACAAAACCAAAAAAAAAAAAACATGCTGCAGGCAAAATAAACACTCAACCAGTGTAGTCAGATTCGCTACAAATGCCAGTGTTGGGCACGTTACTTTAAGTAATTAGTTACAGTTACTAGTTACTTCTCATAAAAAGTAACTGAGTGTATGAAATATGAAAGTAACTAATTACCATGGAAAGCAAACATTTCAAACTGTATGTTAAATCAAAAGGACACTTAAATAAATTATTATTATTATAAAACATTCTACACTACTCTATACTATATGAATATTGCTGTGGGACAATGTGAGAGACACCTATCAAATGTAGTATTTTTTTGTAAATATTATAATTTCTATAGTAGAACAATAAAACATAATAGATGGTTTAGAACCTTAAATATTACAACTGGCCAACAAATGTCTAAAAATAAATGTAACTCAAATAGAGTATAAATATTACAGTATTGTTTTTAGAGTATTATTAGAGTACTATTTTTATATTTATATAAAATAAAAATAAAACATCAACATCTTTCGATAGTTGAAACAGAATTCGGTGATTACATAAGATACTGTACATTACAGCATGTTTCTTCATGTTTTAATATTGGTATAACTGTAAATTAGTAAATCTAATTAGTAAATTGTGATCACAGAGTCTGTATGGCCAAATCCCACCTTCAATCAATCTGATGATATGGAAATGTGATTGTAAAATATTTTATCAAAGTATACTGACATGATTGATTGTTTTGCTACTATTGATTATTTCTGCATATCAGAACACTGCTAAACTAGTTTTAGTTGCTTTAATGCAGTGGCTCCGTCTACCTCTTTGAAAGCGTCACCTGCGTTTTTAGCCAATCATCATCAGTTATGTGGTTGTCCCACCCCTACAAACACACACATGCCAATCATCATCAGTTATGTGCTCCACTAACACACACCAGAGCAGGCTGACAGAGTCAGAAGAAAACCGCGTCAGTGAGCTCAATTGCAAATTATATATCACTTATGCAATGCCACATTTTATTGTAAGTAACAGTGTTGTAACAGGGAAATAGAATTTAGTTGATTACTTGTTACTGAAAAAAAGTCAATCTTTATTTATAATGCCATTATTCCCATCACTACCAATTACTTTTATAAACGAACAGTTCTTCTGAATCAAAACATACAATGCAACCAATACAGCTGAATTCCTTAAATTACGCTGAGCTTCTTCTTTGAATGAAAATTATTACTAACACAATGAAAGCAAAATTAGTAATTGCATTTTGGTAATTGTGTAATTGAACTTGAGATGCTTTATCATAGGTGAAATATTGTTATTCTAGCATCATTTTTGGTCCAAACCATGCTGACGATTAACTGTTGCAGTTTTTTGCATATTGTGTGTGTGATCTTAAGTGCTACGCTAATTATGTGCTTTGAGATTTGATGCAATAATTTTGTCCCTGCCTGTTTCGCCCAAATATATTTAGTTGTTTAAATGTTGGTGTGTCACTACAGTCAAACACTAAATTTATCATTAGAAGAAAGAAAATTTTCAGTTAAGGGTTTGTAAATTTGATTTGTGACAAACTGAAACTATGTCTAAAATATACAGAAGGCTGATTAAGAATGTATAAGAAGACATTATAAGAATACATTAACTGTTTACAGGGCACTCAATGAAATCCTCATTGGAGAAAAAAAAAAATCTAACTTTTAGGACTAAAATATACATTGTTATCAATGTGCATAAATTTGTCATATATGGTTCTCTAATCAATAAAGGGTTAATAATATATTAAGACCTTAGATTAAGGAAAATACCTTAGAGGAGAGACAACTAAAAACATTAGCTTTTGAACAGTGTAGCTTGTCAGAACACAACTCATTAATTAGTTAAATGCCGGTCAAACTGTCCTTTTAAACCTATAGTTACAAGTCCATACTGGCTTTAAGGATTGTCTTCCTGTTAGTTCCTTTTGTTCACAATCTCAGATTTATTAAAACGAGTAAAAAGCACATTCACAAATCTCCCTACAGCTTGTGCCTCTGCAGTGACTGCTGCTTTTGTTCCACAGTTGGTTCAAAGAGTTTCATAATGAGACCCTTCAGAGGAGGAAGAGGAGAGCGAGAAACAGAAACAAATAAGGGCCATGAAGGTCTAGTGGCTGATCTGAAGCTGCTGACTCAATAAATGACTCAAATCCAGGTGTCCCAGATTCAGGGTTCACTTTCCACACTGTTATCACGCAGGTAAGAGTCACCAAAAAAAGAAGAAAAAACAAGGTACATGTGTACTATATGCATACATATGAGTACAATTATTATGCATTGTGTTAACCTATGTTCAATGGGTGAAGGCAGGTGCTACAATTAGGCATCTATACAGTGTAGCATATAAAATATAAAATTTATTTCCCTGAGGATGATATCTTATGCTCTTAGATGTCAATTTTGATATGATAATAATGGCAAACTAGATCAAGACATCCACATTAAGCTCAAATTGAGAAACGGGCAGGTGCAATGAAAACCAAGAATACAATTAACTAAAAACTATGCTGGAAAAATGACTGCTGGGTTGTGTATAGTCTCAGAGGAGCAGATGGAGGCATTGTGTGAACTGTTTCAGGGTCTGGTAATTTTCTTTTGGTGATGTGAACCCTCTATGACAGAATCATTTCTAAGTGTATTTTCTGGAATTCTGACAATCTGAGGCTCAGAGGCAGAGCAGACTGGAGATGAGAGGGAATGTGGTGGTGCTTTAATAAAGCAAAAGGCCTCTTTGGACTCATTTTTACCACAATAAGGGGTGTTCTTTGTGAGCTGGTGTCCTTAAAACAACTCTTCATCTAAAATGTATAAACAACATAGGCACACAAAAAGGACATTGAATTCATTATTCAATGATAATACATATAATTCAAATGTATTAAAAAAAATTTTTTTAAATGCATTGTGCCTATCCAAAAATAAATGACACATTCAAATTAAATAATAGCAAATTAGTGAATAATAATAATAAAAAAT
>CAIGQV010017602.1:3541700-3570757 GCA_903798115.1 Danio jaintianensis | reverse complement strand
ATAGCTAATTTGTAAAATCAACATAAATTTCAAACACGCATACACAACAATGGTTTACAGACTATATGAATAGGATGATACTTATATATGAGGACCAAATAGGGTCCAGGTTCTACTTTGAGAACCAGACCTGAAAAAGTTACGTGCACCCCTGCCTATAATGTATTATGATGGCAGTTATAGCTACTTTTACAATAGCGTTATAATTACCTATTACTGATGCATTTCATTTTTCAATATACAGGTTCATAACTTCTTATACACTAATTTAAAAGTATTAATTAGATGGTCAAGATTGTATTTATAAATATGCAGTCTGTTATAGTTATAATGATGAAATATTTTGTCCTATGTGATGGTTTTATATTGTGGATGAGAGCCCTGTTACCTTATAAATTCTTATTGTAAGTCATAATACAGTTGCTAACCTTTTTAAATGGATCATTGATGGTATAAAGTGAAAACAGAATGGAAATGTAACTCATAATACATTATAGGTTTTGTTGTGTCTTTCTAGATACATTTATAGAATTGTTATGCTTAATTATAATAAATTATAACTCTTGTTTATAAGCTTCATAGAAAGTGTTAATGAATTTCAACAATTCTCAAAATCTGAAATGAGGTAAATGTATTAAAAATATCCCTGAAAAAAAGCTACTGTAAATTTGTACCCAAGATCCAAATTAGGCAAATGCAACTTCATGAGTTTTCCTCAGACAGCGACAATGGCAGTGTTTATGCACACGATTAAGAAGCCACATCTGAACTCCATCTGTTCCTGCTGCGTGCCCATCGCACCAATGCCAACACAGCCAACCGGACGCCACCCCACCGCCGTTGACAAATTAACACTTAAACACACCCTTGGCTCGCTGGCAGCCGAAGAGAGCCAGAGGGGGAGGAGAGAGGCGGAAGATTCAATTAAAGAGCAGAGGAGCAGTTTACGGGACTCGGACAAGCTGAAAGCGGAAGCCTGGCCTGGATGTTGACAGCGAAGCCAGTCATTAAGATGCAGGAGCAGAGGTGAGCTGTAAAACCGATGTCTTGCCACATATCACGGTGAGCCGGGACGGCAGGAACACATTTTCACCGGGACGTTTACAGTTATGAGTTAGTGTGTGCGGCTGGGAGGGGAGCGAGGGTTGGGATGAGGATGTAGCCTAAAGCTTTTACTGTTCTGGTAAAGCAGCGCTCAGACTTCCCCCGTGAATTCACTGTCATCGCATGAATAAACAACGCACAGGTAACACTTGAGGGGACGTCAGCGGGTAAATAACCAATGCTAAGTGGCACAGTCGCTGACTGCGCTTTCATATAGAGATTGAACAGATGCCATTTCCCAAACATACACCCAGTTGGACAGGTGTGGTTAGATTTAAAGTGTGTTTTTCACAGCCATATTTCTCTCTCAGACAAGGCTCTGTCAAAACTCTCACTGCACTCTGAATCCCAAAGAACAGATGTTTGGAGGAGATTCAGTAAAAAAAACAACAACTGTCAACTTTCAAAAGTAAAAAAAAAAAATAAAATAAATAAAAATCACAAGATATGTATTCTGCATAACACACATCGGGCACTGTAACATGCTATGAAATTAGAAACAGTGAGGAGTGTGTTTTTTTCTGCAGCGCCTGTAGACTTTGTCTGCATTTTTTAACATTTGATTTATTTATTTGCCTTGCTGTGCAGATGAGTTCATTCTTCAAGGAACTGCCATTCTTGGCCCGGGGGTCTTTTTTTAAGGCAGCACTGTGTATCGGGGGCTGTTTTAAGTGGGAGAGAGTACCGCATCTGCAGGGAATTCAGCACAGAAACACAACAAAACCCAGCGCTCTTTGAGCTACTAACATTTCCTATATTTTCCAAGCTAGCAAAAAACTATCAAAATACATCTTTAATCTGCCAGATGATACACCTAATGGGATGACTGACTGTGAGCGTAATTAAATGCATGCGTGTAGATATTTTTCAAGTAAACAAGGCAGGCAACTCAACAGAAAAGTGGACACAAATTCAAGATCAAATCAAAGCCTTTTATCCCCCCATGAACCATTCTTGCTAACCACAGCTTTCTTACCTGCGTTAAAGATATATCCAAAGGATAACTTTTCCTTTCAGTGAATGGAGTATATGCACAGTTAGTTTTTTTTTTTTTACAGTCAACGATAAACCTCCGGTGAAAAGTTTGTGACTCTTTTCAATTTCATAAGGTTCCTTTTACAGCATTGATGTTGTAATGTAATTAAAATACAATCAGTTAAATAGACTTAAGCATTCATTTAGTTGTTCAAGCATAAAAGGAGATGAAAGACAATCAATAACAGCAGGCTAGCGCACAAATTCTGGGGTAAAATAAGTTTCCATATTTTAAAGACATATCTAGTAGAAAAATGTAATCTAATGAAGTGCTACTTGTCCAGTCTAATACCCATTTTTTATCATATATCAATCAGGCAGTGGAGATCAGATCTTAAATGTTGCGATTTTGTAGGGACTCAACAGTTCACCAGAAGCTCTTGGGCTGGCTGACTGAAAATTAAACGTCCGTGTGCATATACCCCATTAGTAGCTAATTTGAGGTATGAGCAGATGGAACAAAAATGTACAAACAAGGTCACACAAATTCATACAACTTTGTTCCATTTCACTATTTCATACTGATGTCTAAATGAACAGCTAAACACACAAACATTCTAATGGGAAAAGTTTTCTGTTTTTAGTTTAATGTTGGGTGAATGTCATTTTCTGAGCACCAGATAAGTCATCCATATTTTTTGCTTCATTTTCTCATAGAAAAAGACATCATTTAATAAATGTCCTCAATGTTAGGAGAAGATTAGCATAAAAACTGGCCTTGAACCTAATTCGAATGGACAAAACTGCAATTTAATGGAGCCTTTAAGTACATATCCTAGACTTCATCATGCCATACATTATACATTTCAATATGAAACAATATTAAATAATTAAATAACTTCCACTCAGGTCTATAACTTTTAAAAAGTTCATGAGTTCAGGCCTCAGCCGATCACGAAAAAAAAGGAAGCAAAAAACACATGCCACAACTGCCTGTGAGTCATTATCTGATTTTCAGTTGGGCTTTAGAGATGCTTCTTTTTACCCAGAGTGAGGAAGAGACTGAACTCAGGGTCTTTCTCTTTGTTGAGAGTATGTGAGTCACAAACCTCTACATTATCTCTCGGAGATAAAGCATCTTTTAATGGATAAAATGTGCAGCACTTGTAATTTTCCAAAGCCATGTGATGTGAATACTATAAAGCAGAAGCTGGAATGAATAAATGTAAAATAATGGGAGTGAGATTCACTGTCCTTAGAGAGCAAGAGCAGTCAATATGCTTTACGTCAATGCACAGTCTGCTGCTTTCATTATTGAAATTAATCACTAAATGTCTAATTGAAAGGGGCTAATGGTAGCATTACCTGAGATCGATGGATGATCGATAATGGGGAATTATGTGTGTAATCATGTTGGCGTGGTGCTCTGGGATAATCTGGGTCAATAGATGTTCATGTGACACATGAATTGGGATTTAGGCTCTGGACTGATGAATGTAGCATAGCTCACTCTGACAATGAATCTCATCTTGATCAATGATTCTGCAATGTGCTAGCACAGCCATAAAGCTTCTGCAGAGTACAAATAGAAGCTTTGTTTTACCCATTAGATCATTTCTTGAACATTCAAAAATACTATATTATAATTTAGTACACTGAAAAAAATTATTTATTGGGTTTATCAATTTTTTTTTTTTAAGGTAAGTGGTTGTAAACAATTTATATGGGCTGAATTTAAACAAACAAATTAAATTTCCGTGTATAAATGTATGGATTGATGGATTTGTTTAAACATATGCTTTAATATTTAATAACTGTATAATATTCATTAATTTTACTTAATTTTTTTAAGTATTTAAAGATGTTTCAATACCATTTTCCAATTCCTTTTATCCTTTAAAAATGTTGAATAAATGCACAGTGAACTAGAGTATTTTTATTATCTGACATAAATGTAACAACAGTAATCTTATTTATTGTTCTTCTCTGAAATAAAAACTTTAAACACAGCCACAAATCTAAAACTGTAAAGGGTATTTTAGTTTAGACCATTCTGAGGGATGTACACAAAAACAATGGTCCCAATGCATTTCCTGTTTTACATTTTTAATTTCTATAGCTTCTGAGAATCCAAAAAGAGCCACATATTGATAAATAATGCTACAACAGCTGTTTTAACATGAAGTTATGATTGAATTGCCTCTTGTTACAGTTATGAAATAATAACAATAACAAGCAGGAAATGTTCATGGGCCAATGACATGACCACATTGAAATGGTCTGTAACTGCATTAAAAAAGTTATAAATAAATAAATATAGGACCATATGCAACAAATAAATATATGATTATCTAAAACAAATATTTATGAAAATTAAAATAATAAAAAAATATCCAAATTAAAAATAAAAGTGTTAAATAAAAGGCATTTCAGTTTTAAAGAAAAAAATTACCAAAAAGAAAAAACAAAACAAACTGAATTTTGTTGTCTTTTATCACTCCTTGGCTGTCTTTTGAAAACATATCTTTGCTTGAATGAAGCTTTCAACTTTGTTGATTCTGGCACAGCAGATTTTATTTCCGTTTTGCATCTTTAAGCAAAGCTAGCGGAAAACAGCTATAACTATATGTTCTGTTTAAAAAAAAATACTGATGCCAGAATATTTTGTAATATTCGTCGTATTTATGATACTATTATTGGAATTGGAACAACCCTAAAATAATCATTTAGATTATTGATACTATAAAAAACTTTATTAACATTATTATAAACATTTTTTTTTCAAAGATTGTGAACAAACAATGTACTGTGTAACTGCTTATGTTTTCATAGAACCAGTCCCTGATCTATATAACATCACAGCTGCTATGTACGCTTTTGGTGAAATATTTCTTTACTCGCTGGTGCTATACTGCAATTTATGCAGGTGTAAGATTTTGTCACTGTCCATCAGTATAAGAACATTGATATTCTAGTAAGACTTAACACCTAAGGCTGAAATGATCTTCAAAACAAAGCTTGAACAGAGCTGAATTAATTGCAGAAGATGAATACTTCAGAACAAATCTCAAATCATAATGTTTGAGGAATATCAATACATCACTGTCTTGCGAGCACCGTAATAGAAGGGGAACATCAATATGAAAGTCTCCTTGCAAGCACTATAATAATGCTCTAAATTGGCCTATTTTAGCAAAAACCTTCTCGTCATACCTTCCACTGCCTACAGAATGCACTTTGAGCTCTAGTTGCATTCTGTGCGAAATAAAACATCAATGCAAGTCCTTTGGGTGGGAGTGCACACAGGGTTAAGGGTGTTTGAAATGATAAAACAGTCTTGTGAATTAGTCAAGAATCAATCCACCCACAACCCCCCATTCGCAAACCAATCCCCTGCCAAAATCCATCGACCCGAGCGGCACTAAACAAGTTTAAACGCGTTCAACCCCAACCGACAATTGCCAGAGAAATCAAACAGCACACCAGAGTCCAGAACCCTGAGAATTGCTGCATAACTCACACTTTGCTCTATTGTTACTTAGAGGACAAACGTGAAAAGTGGGTCACGAGATGTCATTCCTGCGCCCCTCTGGGAAATCTTCTCTTCTATTTGCTGACATGATGCTTCCTGGCAATGTTTCTTCCGCCCTCAGAAGAAGACACGTGATGCAGAGCACACTATCATGTAGGTACATCAGGTTGTGGACGTCCATTCTCTTCCAGAGAAGGTGAAAGATTAACGGTCGGCTTCTCTGTGTCGGGCTCTTGGGAGATAGTGACCCGCTGTTTTAGATGGATAAGCTATGGTTTATTCAATCTCAAATGCCAAGGGTAGACCAACCCTTTGAAATGCCTGACTGAACTCGCTCTCCGCCGTAGCAATAGGGAGTCTGGCTCTGTGGGAGAGCAAGGTGTATAAAAGAGGTTGGGAATGTCAAGGAATGGCCTCTTCTCATTCAGCAACGTGCAAAAGCAGCCGATGTGTGATGATGAATAACACAATTTAGCTGCTGATAGGTGTTATGTGATGGCATATGGGAATCAGTATCATCTTTGTGATGAGCGTATAACATTAGACTCTACATATGTCTCAGAACACCGTGCTGAACATTTAGTGGTGGGGATATTGCGTTGGCAGCTTGAAAAACTGGCAAAAAGCCACATTCAATGTATAGACAGCTTTGGCTTGCAGTCGCAGAGGTTTCATGAGCACAAGCCAGCTGTTCCTGTCGGCCCCCCTGCTTTTCCAGATGTACTGAGCCGCGGAGTCTTTCACATGGCCTTCTCCAGAGACTCAGAGCTGTCACAAACGCACACATTGGACCTCTGCGGCTGACATTGCTTAAACCCCCATTATAGAGACCAAATGCTCCTGAGATCTTTTGTTAGAGAAGGGATGTTTCTCTGTCCTACGGTCAAAAACTATTGTAGTCTGATGAAGAAAAATCAACACTACTTAATTTGAAAATTATGATAATCTGTATTAAAAAGAGTCAACATTTGACATGGTCTGTAAAAAGAAAAAAAATAGTACTCAACAAGGATTTATAAAGATAAAAAGATTTTTTTTTTTTGAATGACATTCAGTGGGATTCACTGATTCGCTCAATGATGGGATGCATCAGTTTAAATAGTGTGGATGCATATTTACATTAGTGAAAACCAGAAAACCAAAACGATCCATCATGGGAAATAATAAAAATATTCATACAGTTTAATGGATTTGCGACTTTTTCAGTAAGAGGTATATTTTTCATCTATAAATGTTACAAAATCATGCAAACATATCCATTTGTCTGTCAGGAGTCATCAAGTGAATGAGAGCGGTTCTGCTGATGCGCACTAAACAGACAGTATGCAAAATAATACTAAATCTGAGTAAAATATCAATTTTGCAAAAATATTTTTCAGTTGACATTAAATGTGCCTACATATAGTTTTTTTAATGGTACAGTAGCAGTAAGTGTAATGGGAGTATTGGGTAAGTAAAATGTAAGCTCAAATGAGCTATTGGATGTTTCTAACAGCTTAAATGGTAAAGCCATTCTTTTTTCTTTAATTTCTTTTTTTATTTAGTTATTTTAACTTTTAGTTGTTTACTTTACAGCAGTCTTAGATTGTAATGTTCTGCTATTTGTTTAGCTAACTATAAAATGTAAAGCCGACATAAAACCAAATAGAAAGTCTGCATGGCTATAATAGTAGTCTATGAGAGTCAGGGCTAAGTTGCATTACTATTAGTCAGTTTTAGAGGAACTGAGCTTAACCTGACACTTATAAAGAAACAAAAAACAATCATAGTTTTTCCTATCGCATCTAATCACCTGTGTTGAATCGAATTCTGATCGTACTACATTGTGTTAGGGATGAATCATGTTGTATCGATAGCTGCTTGTATCTTTAATGTATCGTATTATTGGCTGTGCGTCGAGATACGTATCGTATCTGCCTCAGTTCTGAGATGCAAATCACTTATATATATGATGTGTGTGTATGTGTGTAATTCAGTAAAACAAATGTCACAAAGCAAAAGCATCATTAGCATCATCACAAAGCTTGATCCAGCTCGTATTGTACTCTTTCAGCACTAGTTTGACATCAAGATGACAACAGTAATTTTGGTGACAAGATGAGCATTTATTTTAGCAGTCTGCCTGTCCCTCGAAGCGCACTAAGACTTAACCACTGCAACTGGAGTTCTCTGAACAGTTATTGTGCTCAGTAGAAAATGAGACCGGAGGACATCAGAGACTTCACAGTAGGAACTGTCGGAAAAACTGTAACCAGAGTCACTGCCAATAATTAGCCCGACTCCACACTCTGAGCGCATGTGATTTTAAAGCTTGATAACTTACTCCCACATTGTGCTCTGAGCTCTGGATATTTTTAGTCATGATCACGATTTCCAAGGATCACGTCTGCAATGCTTTGTAACTAAGAGCCCAGCCATGATTTCCTTGAGCAGGGCTTGAAAAGAGATTACAGTACTATAATTTCCAACCACAGCAACATAAATAAACATAATAGTAATGTCTAATGGTATCAATATAGGGAACAGGAAAAACACTTTATTCTTAAGCGTTCTTGGTAGATGTTCCATGTACTAAAGTAATAACAAATGATGCATAATTGAATGCAGCTAAACAATTGTAATACAGGAAATACCATTATAAAGCAGGAAAAAGTTATAATACATAATTCCATTGCGATCAAAAACATGAGCAAATTTCTGGTACATTAAAGATTAGGTGTAACAAATGCATTGTGATATTGCACTGAGCAGGAAAGCATTGGGGGATATTTCCACAAAACAAACTACAATATGCTAATTCAGTGTGATGGCATGCCAGCCAAATTAATTTTAAGGTGCCAATGTAAATCTTTCATTGCTGATTTTACAGGGAGGGGAACGTTTGAGGGCTAGAAATATTCCATTTTCAGTTTTTTAATTCATTTTCCAATTTCCAAATGTAAGTAACTGGTCCTTTGAGTCAGGTTGGAAGGCACATGATAGCTCACGAATTACCATCATTCAAATAAACACAAAGAGGTTGTGAGGTTTTCAGCAACGTAAAGCAAAAAGGCAGAAATAATAATTCTCTGAATGTAAAAAAAAACCCCTCTCTGAATAGGAAAACGTTATTATTGGGGCTCGTAATGCAATAATGTGTACCTGTAGGCTAAAGTTTACAAGGGTGTTTGCCCCTTATCTGTATGCATGGCCCCGTGTGCCCTTGTGATTGATTTTCGATGAAGCAGAGATGCTACTGGGACTTTCCTTCCCAGCTGGACAGCAGGAGTGATCATCATTATGTTGTGTTGACTCCAAAAACACATTACATTACAGACACATACACATCTTCGATTATTGTCGGCTTCACCCTAGAGTTTTACCACATGGAAGTTTGGAGGAATGAAACAGGAAATAAAAACACGATCTATGGAAGAAAAAAAGCCTAATTCAGAGTTGAGACCCTGGAGGTCTATCCTTTCAGCAAAGAGGGCAGGACGAGGATAGAATGAGAAGGGAAAAGACAGTGAAAAGAAATAATAAGATACTGTGGCATTAAAATATTCTGATCAGAAAATAATGTTGGATGTGAATAATCTACATACAGTGTAAGGCAATACTATTAGTCCTCTTGTGAAATTTTAACAGTTTTCCAGCACTTTCCCAATTGTTGTTTAACGGAGAGAAGATTTTTTTCAACACGTTTAAACATAATATTTTTAATCATTTATTTTGTCTTTGCCATGATGACAGTACAAACTATTTTACTTGTTATTTTGCAAGATACCAGTATTCAGCTTAAATTACAATTTAAAGGGATAGTTCAGCCCAAAGTGAAAATTATGTCATCATTTACTAATACTGAAATCTTTATGTGTTTCTTTCTTCTGTTACAGACAAAAGAAGATAGTTTCAATAAAGCTGGAACCCTGTAACCATTGACTTCCATCATATTTGTTTTTCCTAATATGCAAGTCAATGGTTACATTTTTTCAGCTTCTTTAAAATATCTTTTGCGTTCACCAGAAGAATCAAACAAAGGTTTCTGAGGGCGAGTAAATGTTCATTTTTTGGGTGATGGCTTTACTAGGTTAATTAGGTTAACTAGGCAAGCCATTGACAACAGTATTTTGTTTTGTAGCCAACCTGGGAAAAAAAAAAATGTAATATTGACCATACAAATTATTATATATATATATATATATATATATATATATATATATATATATATATATATAAATAAAAGTAAAAACTGCTTTTTTTCAGCCAAACTAAAAGAAAAAAAGACTTTACCCAGAAGAAAAACATAGGAAATACTGTGTAATTTCCTTGCTCTAGTAAACATCACTTAAAAGTCACAGGAGGGCTCATAATTTTGCCTTCAATTGTATATTAGAAAATAAAGAATGGCATGGATATAAACTGGTGGCTCTGACAGTACGGCTATTTCCACAATAAATGAATAAAATGTAAAATCTAAAAATGCTAATTAGTTTTTTTTTTGTAATACAATAATATATGATTTTTGCACATTTGAAGATTCTACACAGAGCTGTTTTTAAAGGTCAAATGAAATTAAAATACAATTTTTTAGATGTTAGTATCAGTATGTTAGTTTTAAGGATATCTATAAGCTAGTGTGCTACAAAACAGTGCTACAAAATTCGTGTTTAGAAGATATAAAACTAATTTAACCATCTGAAGCTTGCAGTCTGTTACTTCTGCCTAAATAGATTTTTTTTTTTAAATCACGTCACCTCATACTTTAGTTTCTCATCAAATCTTGACCAATCAAATGCTCTCTAGTATCTGACATCAACGCTTCTCATTTGCTTTTTATTTGATGCGCTTGAGCTCAACCACTCTCACTGGCAGAGCGGTGCTAAAACAAAACGCTATTGGCTGTTTGTTTGTTTTTTTTTTAAAGGGGAGGGGGCTACTGTCCTATTTCAGTTGCCATTACGTCAAACATCGAATAAAAAATGCACATTTCAAAGCACTTCACGAGGCCTTTAATACAGTAATTGTTTATAGTGACTGGAATTGCTGAATAGAGAAATACAGTTCCCAAACCATTGAGATGGAGTTAATTAGTTGAACATCAGAAGCAGATTATTCTTTTGATTCATTTGTGAGGTGGTTGCTCCAGTTGGACTAGTTCACATTAGGTCTGAATGATTCAGGAGAAGCCTACTTACATTCTGACAGACATCGGTAATTATAGTAAATACTGTAATATTGTGAAGAATTATTATTTAAAATGACTGCATTCTATTTGAATACATTTTAAAATGTAACTACTCCCACGATGGCAAAGAGCAACATATTTTGATGGAGTTTTGAAATTAAAAATATATATAAATTAATAAATATTATCAATTTATTTTCAATATATATGGAAACTGTAATGCTTAAAGGACACCTACTATGCTTTTTCACTTTTGCAATGTTTTATTTATTTTAGAATTTGTTCATAAGTTTAAAAAAATAGAGGAAAAAAACAACAACTAAGAACTATAGCAAACAACACATTGCATATGCAAGAAAGGGGGCAAAGTCTGCTTGAACTGCTCTAAATTCGCTCATTACTTTTGTTACTCTTGTTGTTAACTTATAAAACAGTGGGTAAAGTTTATTTTTAACTGTTCCTGAAAATGACAGCATTTATCTGTGCTGCTGCTAATTTCACAGAGAACAGCTTCCAAAACATATGAGATCAATGCCGGTTGTTGTTGGGTTTTCTATTATTGTTTCCAATTATAAGCTCTATGTTGTCACTACAATGTGAGTAAGCTGTTTGGCTCTGCTAGCTAACATTACAGCACTGAAAAACATAGCACTCTGAAGTGTCTTACAACATTTTAGCTTGGAAAGGTTCTGCAAGATCCTCTTGTTCATTAACATTCTCGTGGTCTGAACTGGGCTTGAATTTATAGGGCAGAATTGATGCCATCATTAACATTTTCAGCTGAGCAGATGAAATGTGTGGTTATGGTAAGGGGTGCGACCTTTCTGGAACATGCTTGAAGTGGTTCACCAGTCAGAGCACATTTCATATTTTGAAATGAAGGGTTTTATCAAAATAGAAGATAAACAGTTTTTGAGCAGGAGTAACAAGAAGGGTGTAAAATAATGTAAAATGTGTGATAAATGCATTTTTTAAACAATCAACCATGCAAACCTGTGATAAAGCCATGATATCTTTATCAATATAATGTCCAAAGCAAAATTGTATTTTTGCATTTCATTGCACTGTTAAAAATATTTATTAACAGTTTATTTCCTGTAGCTTATACTTCATGGATTTTCCCCTTTTTTAATTGCATTAAAGGACTTCTGATGTTGAAGAAAAACAAGATATATTCAGTGACACTACAGTAGTTTGATATTAAATGTTATTTGGTTTGTCATGTTAAATATAGTACAAATACTAGTATTTGAGAGTTATTGTATGAATTCACTTTGATCTATATTATTTATTATCATCTTTTCTCTCTTTTTTTTTTACAGTGTACATTTTTAACAATACACCCTGAATTAAAGGTTTTATAGAAAGTTACTGGATTTGTTTCTATAAGCCAGAATGTAATGGGATCACAAACATGTTACAGCATGACACGTAACAACAGTAAATCCACCGAAAATCCATAGTGAATCCCTGTGCTCATAAAATACACATGGAGATTTGCCACAGCTCTGAGCTCATGGCAGATCCCACACGTTAGCATTTTGACATTTCGTCAACAGGGTCAAACTAGTCAGAGCGGATAACATTGACAGGCTGTGAAAGTTAAATGTAAAGTGGGGTATGGTAAATTGGAGGGGTGGCCTTCGAACTAATTACCATATTCATGAGAAGGGACTGAGTCGTTCACGATGGCACCCACAATCCTCTGCAGTGTTGTGTAGGAGACGTGCGAACTGGCATACAGCAACTCTGCTTAAAGCCACAGTCATCTAATTAGCTATCTGCTGATTTCAGGCCTCCATTCCTCTACTTATCCAGACATGTTTTATTCCGTTATATTAAAATAAACCCTGGAATATGGATATTTGAAGATATTTCATTAAGGACCAAGCAGATTGCCGATTAATAGACAAAAATTAAATATTTAATCTGCTCTACTTTCAGAACTGATATAATTATGCGTATTTCCTCCTTTTAAGATGAAACGAATGACAGCGATGTGTTACTATAACAACAAATTTGACTTTGAAATGTAATGAATTTGCTTCATTTCCTCATTGAAACATTTCGATAACACAGGCACAATTTACTGCTTTACAAATTGGTTAATTGTATGTTCTTTGCATTAACGCAGTAGTTGTTTTTGATGCCTTGTTCAGTCTTAGTAATGATGCCGGTGGGCTTGCTGCATTGCTGATTGAAGTGAAGGGTGCTCTGAAAAAGTATGAGGAATCAGAGCCAACACTGCAAAAACCACACAAGAAACTTAATGACACACTGTGACACTGGCAACGATGTGTGCAATGTCAAAAGAGAGTCGAGACACTTAATTCGGATCTGTGTGACCACATTTGGAGGTGCTGGCAGGCACATGTAGAGCCAAAATACAGCAGCAGGCCCTCTGAGGACTGGCTGAACTGATTAAAAGAGAATCTTCAAATCAAGTAGGACTCAGGGCTCAACAATAAAGACTTTTTTTTATGCTGGCCTGGTCGGAATAATAGGAGCAAATTCTTACAGGTGCTTGCCAACATTTTTGTGGCTCAACAACAAAAACACTATTAACATTGTTTTTAGCAACATATTTGGCCTGGAAATATGTATTTTTCATTTAATTTGAAAACAATTTACAAACAATTTACAAAAAATAGTTTGTTCAGATGCTATTCAATTACATAAATTTCACACAATTGACCCGTGTGCATCCTTATGGACTGTATGGTATTTTCCAATTTAGATTTTAATTTAGGCTTGTAATAAATTTGAGCAAAAACATTTTTTACCTTCATTTCTTTTAATCTAAATTACCCAAAGTACAAAAGTTCCTGTTGTCCACATTAGAGCTCATTTAACCCCATACTCATTTTGTTTGGCAAGGCCTCACAATTTTAACTATTTAATAAATACTAAATATAATAATGAATATTAAATAATGACATTTTTTAAAAGTATTTAGGAACAGTATGTATATTTTGACATTTTTAAGATGTCTGTCGAGTTACATTTACATTTATGCAAATATACAAGTGCAGAAATTAGCCAATCATGTTTGTGCAACACCAGAGAATAGCAGCTTATTTATTAGTTTGGTAATACCCCGGTGCTTTATGAACAATCTATACAGTATATACTACTATTACTACTACTACTGTGCTTTTTTGTTTATCGGTCTAACCTGGATGTATGCCCCATGTGAATGGGGAATTAAGGTCAGCAGCGCAACACACAAGAGTCGTATTGCTCATAGTAAACATGTACCCTGGTCTGATACCGGAGACATTAGTAAACTAAGTTGTTTTTACAGTTATTTACAGCACAAAAGTGTTCTTGGAGCTTCATAGGATTACTGTTGAACTGAATTCACATGGAATGTTTTTGGTCTTAGAAACATTGTGGTCTATTGAAGATGAAGGAGCTCTCGTATTTCATCTAAAATATATTAATTTGTGTTCTGAAGAACAAAGCTCTCAAGGTGATTGGAACAAAATGAGGGCGAGTAGTTATCTTTATTTTGGGTGAACTAACCCCTTAAAGTCTGCTTAGCCTTTAGTATGTACTGTAGAAAATAATCTATTTAACTTTTTAGCAACATCGACAGTGTAAACAAACTGTAACAAACAGTTAAAGTTAGATTATTTTTAGATTAAATCTAAAGTTAGATTCAATTTTGTTTCCTTATTGTCTACATCTAACAGAAAAAAACAATAAAACAAATGATGTTCACATTGCACTGAACTGTACGTTGTAACATGGTTTTGACACGCACTCAACCTTTGCCAGGTCAAAATATAAGAGCTTGTGTGAATCTGGGGAAAAAAAATAAAAAAAATCAGTGACCTACTTCTCATTTCACTTAAAGTATGCAGATGCGGTTTTATTTGTGGCAAAAGTTAGTCACAGTAAATTTAAACACTGCAAAAACTTGAGAAAGCGTTAAAGCATTTACATATTTACTTTTTCACCATGAAATAATGCAGTGCCAAACTTTACTTAGAAAACTGCTTGCGGGAGAGGCCGTATGAAGGTTGAAAAAAAGTTAAAAAGCAATATAAACCCAAACCAATATATACAGTGAGCCAGATCCTACTCACACAGTGTTGTGTTTTTTTTTTTGTTTCTTTCTTCATTATGTTGCATCTATATTTAAAAGCATCATCTTTCTGCTAAGCTGTTTATGAAACATTCTGACACAGCCTTATATGGCCTCTTTGCTTCTCCCTCCACATTATGGTCATTCCCAAAGCGCCATCACACCAACAACAAACACAGTGACTCCTAACACACAAACAACTCTTAGGCGAGAAATCATGCAGCAGAAAAATAAGTAACAGTGTCAACTGGGAATAAAGCCACTGTTCTTCTTGATGGCTGTGAAATGAAATTCTCTCCATTTTAAACAAGACCACAACGGAGAATCACTAAGTAAGTCATTGACAAAATAATTATATCCAACAAATGTTTATATTCATTTTACATCTTTGCTTCCATTAGTGCCCCTGTTATGCTTTTGCAGCGATTATCAGTCATGTAGTGTGTAATGTAGCTATTTGTGAATGTAAAGATCTGCAACGTTTCAAAGATCAGAGAGCACAATAGATCAAATTGGTTGTCTCAGAAATGAAAGTTTAGATTCTAAGCAGTCCCAAATGAGTCATCAGCAATTCCAGTCATATTTCCAGCACAAACTTACATTTGTTTACAACTAATTTGAATAATGCCAAGCTATGGTCTTCTTTGGTTGAGTGCAAGCGGTCTACCAAATCTCACTGTAGTTGTCTGGATGAGTTTATTTTGTGTATAGAAGACACCGTGCTGGGTAAGGGTTTCAAAATGAATAGTTTCAATGGTGCATCGTGATGACGTGCGTGTGATTAGCATATTGTGGTAAGGGAGGTGAGACGTGTGTGTGTGTGTGTGTGTGTGTGCGCGAGTAGCTTAATGTGAGGAGCCAGACCTCAGACTGACATCTGAAGGTCTGGGAACTTTGACCTCTTTGAATGGTCAAGGACCACCCCACTATGTTGTATGACTGAGGTTAACCAAACATGTTTCGCTTTGTGCCGTGCCATGATTGTGGGTGTGGAAAGTCCTCAGGATAACAGCCTGGCACGCAAGCGCATGTCTTTCATTCCTGAATGTCTTTTAAAGTTTACAACAACAACGTATCAATATTCTTAATGATCTGTCAGCACATATAATAACTTATAAGAAACTAAGTAGAGCATGTATGTAGACTTTGTTCTGGGATTAATTCATTATTTTGGTTATGCATTTGACAGATTTTTCTTTGTTCTATAAAACCAAGGTCTTGAAAGAAAAAAAACTAAACAGTCACTGTTTTAAACAATGTATTTCACTTATCTTTATGACAAAAAAAAGTTAGAACAAAGCTATCCTCACAATAACAGACTGGTCTGCAGGCAGTAAATCACTGATTCATGAATGTCTCAGAAAGTTATAGGTTTATTAATGAGCACTGTCATCAATATAAACATTGCAGCTTTTTTTTATCCACTCAGACTTGTTTCCAGGCGGGCTGGTTAAGATTACTGCACACTCGACTCCCGGAAATCATGCATTCTTAAACCAATCAGAGGATGACTGAAGATCTGTTAAAGTGTTTCCAGAAAAGTGTGCCATATTCATCAGACGTTTAGCCAAAGGTCTATGTGTGGTGCTTGGTGTGACGTCTGAGTCTGAGACTAGCGAGTACCATACTTTGACGAAAAAGGTAAGACACACAATCGAGTAGCTTACTTAGGCAAAGGAGTTGAGACACATACGTGTGTAGCATACTTTGGCGAGAGAGGTAAGATGTGTGCGAGAGTAACACAATGGCAAAAGAAGCAAGATGGATGTAGCATACTATAGTTAGGGAGGCAAGATGGGTGTGCAAGCAGCATACTATGGCCAGGGAGGTGAGACCCGCTTGCGAGTAGCATACTATGGTAAGAGAGGTGAAATGTGTGCGCAAGTAGCATTCTATGCAGAGGGAGGTGAGACATGTGCATAAGTGTGTGTGAGTAGCAGACTATGCAAAGGGAAAGGGAGATGCGTGTGCCAGTAATCGAAAAATTCTCCAATTATTTTAAAGGCCTGGGCACATTTTGCTGCTTGAGAGTTTGCTGGGACCACCTTCCTTGACACTGAGGGCACAGTAGAACCCAAGATCCTCTGTGTTACTGTTAAGGGCACACTGTAAAAAGCTTAAAGTCTCCCACTCAGTGAGCAGAAGAACACAATGCTGAACATGTCGTTATCACTTATTTGATGTTTGATAGATAAACAAAGCGTGTTTTCTATGAGCAGGTAAAAATCAAGGCCCAGCTCATATATCTGACTGCTTGTATTTAATAAAAAGAATTGTATGCATGAAGTAAAAGTGAAAGCTGAAGATGCAGTGCATTGTCAATGCATCATGATATTGAATTGAATCGAGGACAATTACAACTGAACCAAACTGAACTGAGACCAGTGTAGGGTCACACCCCTAGTTCTGGGCTGCAAAAGCAGATGTAAAGCAAATGTACTTCCAAAGAATGAGGCATTTAATTCCATGGCTTGAATTGATAGCGTAAAAATGATGCCATTATCACTGTTTGTATTACAGTTCATAAAAGTGTTGAGAAAACCTCTAGAGATAAAATTCAGGTATGGTTACATTTCATATATGTACCATTAACTGGTTGACCAATCACAACAGATTCAGCCATTAGAGTAGGCTCTCAGAAAGCAAGGGGTTTAGGGAGACCATATCATTGAACAATTCTTTGAGAAAATAAGTGATGTTCTATTGTATATTGTGAAAAAAAAGATGTGTTTTTGAACTGATGGATGTAAGGAACCACAATTACGAAACTATATAAGGAACCTTTAAAATGAAAAAAAAAAAAAAAAACTGACTCAGCAGTGATCACGCCAATCATAGACTGCTCATGTAGAGACGTCAGCTTTTCACATCTTTTGCTATTTTGCTGAACTTTTGCTGACATTTGCTGGTGGATTTTTTTGACATTAATCTGTCATTTTGATGTCTATGCAAATGGTAAGGTATGTGTGGTCTTTTAAACGTATTTATTAGGAGCTCTTTTCAAGAATCTTATCCAAACAAATATGGGAAACCCCACTGGGGAGCAGGAAAGCATGTGGCTGTGGGCTTAATACTTTAACAACAACATATTGGGGCAAAGGGCACCTTCTGTTCTACATGTATCCTCTGGATCCTTCTAAGCTGCAACAAAGCAAAACTATTGCAACATCTGAGAAATGCCTTCCTAGGATTTGATAAATGATTATGCTAAAATTATGTTTAAATACCAAGTAGAGCAAAGGGATTATGGGAGGTTTTTTTTCTCCTTTTTTCAACCTTCGCACCCCCTCGTTCGGCTTTAGATTTTAATTCTGCTTGGAATTCCCTAGTGGCATCTTCTTTTGCTGTGGTGGCACAGAGAAAAAAAAGGAGTTTTTATTGTCGCCTGAACTTAGAAAAGGAGAAAAATAGCCTGGAGTGGATCTTGTGAAGGTTCTCAAGGGTAGCATTTGCTGTAGTGTATGAAGACACACGATGAGGACATTGAGGGACTAATGAGTAACTCTGAAACTAGTTGTTCAGAGGAAAAAGCCTTGTGTAAGAAAAAAAATGGTCACATCAAAGTACGGATGCATTTTTAGAGCAGATGTTGTGCACAGAATTTAGGACAAATACCGCCCAAGAGGCAACAAATAGGACAATACTGGAGAAGGTCGGTCGAAAACCATCAACTTAATTAATACTGAAGAACATCGTTGAATATAATGATCTGAAACATTGTAATAGTGCACAGAAATCATAAAAAGGCAATCCTGATAGGAACACTGAAGACCTTGTGTCAAAACTTTGGCTATCAATGTTAATCTCATCTGTTTTACATTTCACAGTTGAATATAACAGATTTTATTACACTGGCATAGATGCGTCACTTTTGTTCTGACATGTCAGCCAAACAGACCCTCCCTGAATTAACACACTGTGAAATGCGATGACACTATTTGCTTTCATCATATCTGTGAAAATGTGTTGCAGATAGGGCCTGCAGATTGATTTTGTTTGTCCATTCTTCCTCAGTTTCACCCTGCAGCTGCATATGAATAACAGATGGGATAAATTAGCTGGAAAATTGACAGTCAGATTTCCGATAACATGAGCTAACCCAGTACATTACAGTGCGGCTGTCAGATCACCTGAAAAAGAAAAAAAAATGTATTGCTCCACTGAAGACAAATGCTGAAACATCAGCACCTCCTGCCAGTCGATGGCCACCCCACTGGCCATATTTAGTTAAATTAAAGTGATCACATCTGAAAGGTCTATGCATATAGCCTGCAACGAATCTTTACCAGAGCAATGGGGTATGAGAGGAGTATTCTTGAATTTGGCAAAAGCTCGCTTCTGTAACTCACCTCTAACAGGAGTGCAGCAGCTGCCAAGTGTCACATAATGTGTTGTACATGATGATTTTGCTCACTCCTGGATGTGTTGCCAGAGAAGGGCTGTTCCATCAGGCACAGAGATGTTTGACACTTGTAAAAACATCATAGAGGAGTTTATGGCATCTGTCTGCATCAGCATCCACCGGAGCTGGATTTAGGATGTGGGACATGCAAAATGATATATTTATTCACGCATTTTCTTTTCGGCTTAGTCCCTTTATTAATCAGGGGTCGCCACTGCGGAATGAACCGCCAACTTATCCAGCATATGTTTTACGCAGCGGATGCCCTTCCAGCTCCAACCCATCACTGAGAAACACCCATACACTCCCATTCACACACATACACTACGGACAATTTAGCTTACCCAATTCACCTATAGCGCATGTCTTTGGACTGTGGGGAAAACCGGAGCACCCGGAGGAAACCCACGCCAACACAGGGAGAACATGCAAACTCCACACAGAAATGCCAACTGACTCGGCCAAGGATCGAACCAGCGACCTTCTTGCTGTGAGGCGACAGTGCTACCCACTGCGCCGCCAGTATATATTTATATTATATTATATTAACATATTATATTAATTATTAAGTACGGCAAACAGACAACTTTTCTTCCAGGCCTTTAAATAAGACAACAGCCAGACGGAGTGATCACAAAAGAACAGAACGCAGTGATCTTGAGACATGCTTTGTAAAAGCCTGACTATTATTTCAATTGACAATACAGTGGCCCAACAGTGACTAAGATGTCCATCTGCAGATTTGACTGTAATAGTGGTTCTTTTTATTATTTGGCCTATTTTTAGGGATAGATGAAAGAAAAGTCAGGGTTATAATAAAAGCGGAATGGAATGAGAACAATATCTGGGACAGACGCGCACTGATGCCAACTTCTTGCAAACAATTAGCAGAATAATTACAATGACAAGTGACAAAAGTGTTAGAAAGAATTAAGCTTGTGGTGGCAAAATTTCAGTCTGTCAGTCAAGTCCGGAGCAAGATGCAAGCCATAGCAATGTGTTATGACAACAACATCAGACAGTGTCGTGACAGATCAAAACAAACAAAACTGTATTGTAATTTGTTACAAAAGATTGTATAAAAATTTGTAGAGCTTAAATGCATTTGAAATGCTAGAACCTCATAGTATCTTGTGCATTACAAATGAACTGCTGCTTTGGTTCGTATCCCCACTTAAAAGTGCATTTTCCACCAATTACTGCACAATGCTTGGATGATAGCTGAACATTATTTAAGGATTGTGCTTAAAATAGCTGATGCACCACTGAATGAATGAATGAATCCCAAAACCAAACTTTGAGAACCTTGGTTTCTATTTATATAAATGGAATTTTTAACTTTCTACTAAGAAACTAAATCTGTCCAGAAGAATAAGCAGTTTTAAACATTAATAACAGGCGATTCCTAAGCATAAAATCAGCCTATTAGAATTATGGCAAATGCTCTAACAAGGTCTATAAAAAAAGTGCTCATCACAACAGAAAGAGATTAGCAAGGTTGGTTAGTACATGTAAGAATCCTGACCTAACGTGAGGGTGAGCAAGGCCCCAAATCCAACTTATTGTTGTTCCATGGCCTGCTGAGAAGGTTGGAAAGCTATGCACGTTCCTCCAGTGTAATCCCTGGCCATGAGCTGACCCCGGCAAGAACCGTTCCTGAATCTCAACACATCTTGTGTTTAGCCTGTCCAAGGCATCTCGTCGCCCCTAGAGGGCCAGAGGGAAAATCCCAAACAAAAGCTTTGCTGCTCACTTGCTTAGACTCCTTCAGATGAAAGACTACAAGCCTACAGCTTGTTCGTTCCCAAGTGGATGACAGTTACTACTGTAAAGAGACAAGGACTCTTTGTCAAGGACAAGTTCAAGAACATTCCAGAGCATGCTAGACAAAACTAAAAGTGTAAGACTTTTTTCTTTTTTGGTAATGTTTCACAAAATCTAATGGTGCACTGAGTCAGTGGTCAGGGTGGAGACTTATGGGGCAATTGAGCGTAGTGGTCTAATAGCGTTGGGAGGTTTCTTCAATCATTCTTAGCCTAGAGAGCTGAGAGGCAAAGGACTTCTGCCAAGGAACTGCAAGAAGAGCAGACAAACTACCCCTGAGAGGTGAGCACAGGGTACACGGAGGAGCAGTTCATCTGAGCGTGTCAGTTAGCACAGCACACCAACTATATTGGCTTTCCAGCCAGATCTGATGACCGCTGTCTGTGTCTATTTGAGCTGAGAAGGTGCTGTTCTCCAAGGTGCTGAACTAGGTAGATGACTGCATTAGCTTGATCATTAATCTATCTTTAATTACCTGCACCACAGAACTGTAGAATTTTTTATTAATTTCAAAGAGTTCCTTTCAACTACAATGCTACTTTGCTATTCAATGGCCCATTCCTTTTTTTTTTGCCAGAGATCAAGTTTGGGATTGTTAGCATCACTAAACTGCAAAACGCTGCCACATTAACAGTACTTAAATGCTATTAAACCGGGGCTGATGTAGGCCACAAAAGGGACAAAAAAA
The DNA here is from genome assembly GCA_903798115.1 of Danio jaintianensis. Lineage (NCBI taxonomy): Eukaryota > Metazoa > Chordata > Actinopteri > Cypriniformes > Danionidae > Danio > Danio jaintianensis. The sequence goes on along the minus strand of CAIGQV010017602.1, from coordinate 3,548,975 downwards.
CTATTCTCACAGCCCCCAAGAAGCAGCTGTTTTGCCTCATTTAAGCACTCTCTTTCACAAGACCCCTTGTTTTGTCTGAGGGCTCGTCAAGGCGCAACCAGCATTTATCTACCTGCTGTTTAGTCCATCTGTCTGCTTTTTAAGGCAGCTCGGTGTGAGGGACGCCACGGTAGAGTGAGGAGGAAGAATTATAGCATAAGAAACACTGTAAAAACAACTTGACGAGAGTGTGAAGGACTTTCAACTCATCATCCTTCTCCTCCATTTTCGCAGATACTACCAGGGGAGGAAGTGCAGCTGCCTGTGAGCTCACACCTGGGAACTTCAAAAAGACACCCAGATGCTCATGTCTGCTCAGAGCAGGCCTGCGATGACAGACTATCAGAGGCATCGAGAGACAGCCAGAGCTAATACGGCGGATGAATTCATTCCAGAATAAACAAAGTGCCAACTTGCCTTTCAATAAAATAAATTAGGTTTCTTTCACAGGATACAACGAAAGAGGAAAACTATGCTTAGTGCCATGCACAATACGCTATAGAAAGTGTCTCTTAGAGTCAGTAAATCTAACTGATACTAACAGTCAGCACAGGGAGCACTTGACCCCTCGTTTTAATGACTCTATTAGAGTCTTACTGAGAATCCACCATAAACCCGTTGGAAATGCTGATTCACCTATCATTAGTGCCTCATTTCAGGTCTCTCCTTACCAGTCAGGCACAGCTTGTTTGCCCCCAGGCCTCTCACACATACATTTGCTGACTGAGCCCCCCATATTTCTTCCTTTATTTCCCCCTGAGCAGCCAGCAGAGGGAGCGTGCAGACTAATAACTAAAAGGACGACGACCTTGATCAAGCTGGCAGGAATAACAAAAAGCAGGGACAACACTCCTCAAAAAGGCTCACAGACTGAACAGACAGGTCCTATATAAATGCTTTGATCTGTGAAATAATCACAGCCTAGTCCTGCATTGTCATTTCATTCGGTGTCAGCTGATCAAACCCGGATCTTTTTTCTCACCCTGTGAGCAAATACAAGGTGTTTTTCTTTTCTCCTGTTCCTCCATTCCATCACCACCATCTGGAGAAGCTGGCTGTTCACACCAGGAGTTGGCTCCTTATTGGAGCTTGTGTGATTCTGTGGATCGAGAGGAGAGAACAACAAGGGGAAGGTGTGGCAAAGTGTTTCTGGCAACTGTCTCGGTCACGGCAATCACCTATTGTGATGAGGGCAGACAGGGAGACTGCAAAAGAGAAGGGAAGATTGAATGGGGCCGTAGAGAGGAGGGCTTAGTGAGGGGGTGGTTGGTTGGAGCCCTCCTGAATTTTACATGAAGCTGTCGATACGAAACAGCATCACTGCCTTTTCACCTCCTGGGAAGCCTGTAGCATATACTATGGTAATTTCTCAAGGGACAAGAATCTAACTTTTTTCAAATCCCCCTTCACAATTACAGTTCTATTAACAAATCGTTTAAAGTAAGAAATATGTGGAAAGGTAAATTAAGAAATGAATATTTGCAGTTTGTCAAAAGGTTAATGCAAATAAAACTTTTACCAAAAAGCTCCACACAATCTTGATAGCTTGTCTTGAATGGAATAAAAGTTATTGGTGTTCTAAAGCCTCTTTGTTCATTTCATTTGAGAACTGTAAAAATGTATATGTATAGGTACATTCTTGCTAAAATATTGATTGGGGCATTTTTTCAATGAGCCTTGGTAGTTATCTTTATCTAAAAAGAACAGTCAGCAATTCAGCACCTATAGCTTTGTGGTTAGCACTCTAACATATTGTGCATATTGAGTTCGGTCTGATTAGAAGGACATACTCTTTTTGACATCTACATAACCTTTCTGACACCTACTGTTGTCCCTGTGTATTTATGACTATTTTTGACAGTGAATTTCATTACAATGCATGTGTGTTTCACAAAAGAAAGATCTGATAACCTAATAAGAGTCAAAAATTGGGCAATCAGACAGCGCTGATTGTGCTGTATTTATTTGATTCACCAAAATTAGCTACTGTATGAACCATTTGTGTGTGAAATGTGTATGTATGCCAGTTGCGCTGTATATAGTTAATTCTTAAAAAAAACATTCTATAATTGGACCATACTAGTGATTGTTTACAGCAGATTCATTAGCATTGTTGCTGCTGACTAAGTATTGTCAGATACTATGTGAGGCATTTTCTATCTGTAGAAGAGCGCACATGCAAGAAATGCAAACAGAACCAAATATCAGTCATAACAAATAACAACATAGCTTGTTCTTTCTAAAAGACATCAAGTTATATTAGGACAGTTCACCCTGCTAGCTTTCCCAAGCTCTTGCAATCAGTGCAGCTTTGTTCAATAAATCCTTCTAATTTGGGAAGAGCAGAATTAAAAGGGCAGAGCCGAGAATATAGAGCACTGACAAACATGAGGCACATGGATGCGGCTCGAGTGTTTACGGCCTCTCTTTAACAGGCAGTACTTTGTGGATTTAATCCCACCGCCAGGCTCCAGTACTTCTTTCCATCGACAGATTTGTGGTGTCTCCCTTCTATTGATTTCCCTCCTCTCTTTATCACTCAGTGTTTACTGTAAGTGAGTTGTGTAGCTCTTTGTGTCTCAAGCTTTGTTGCTCTGCACTGGACATCTTAAACAGAATAGAGAGGCCAATCTGACTCTTGTTATGGAACATGGTATGGAAAAGCTCTTTAGTGGGCTGAAGGGAACAATGAACATGTCTGTCTTCAGCTTTACATTATGAGCACATTTTCAACTTTTAATGGCTTCTGCACTTCGCCCAGAATGGAATGCTGTTGGCGGCGTTGAGATACGTCTGTTTCAAGGGATTACTGCTATCAGCACTCAGAGGCAATTTGTCTGGGAAACGCATCTTTCAGCGGGATAGAAATACACATTGGATGGGTCCCGCTTTCCATAACTTTGACAAATTACCTCATTACCTTACCTAGCTATGGATGAAAGTACAGGAAAGATTATGTTCATCAAGTTCCCCACCTACCATAGAAGCTAACATGAGGTCTGTTAGCAATACAGCAACACTGTCTGCCCACACACCCCACCACAGATGATATCTCAATGTTCACAGACGCTGATGTGATTATGCTCTGTAACCATATAGATAAAATAAATAGCCCCTAGAGGCACACATTTCTTATGGTTCAGATTGTATCGGTTCAATTGTCATGTTAAATACATGCCGCTATGTCATTTAGTTCAGTGTATTTTCTGCAATACATATAATTTTAAAACTGCACATTTATCACAAGTAGCTTTTCCAGAAGTTGAGGTAAATAGTAATATATAGAAGGTGCACAGTGTCGTAAACAAATATAAAACAACATCATGCTAGCAAAGATGATACCAACATAAAAATAAACATTAATTTAACATGAACAACATGTATCTAGCCCTGATGCACACAAGAGGTAAAGAAATGCTAAAATGAAAGCTACTGTTCAGGAGATTCTGAGAATGCAAATCGACAGGCTTTGAGCATCATGAAAAACAACTCATTAAATGTAAAAAAAAAAATATATATATATAATAAAATAAATTTATCCCAATGTCCAAACATATCATATATACACAGTAAAACATAATATTACTAATAATCCAATACTGAGCCTTGTGGTTGTTCATAAAAATTGTGATTGATATGACATCTCTGATATGTCTCTGATCTTTTCAAAGGTTTTGGGACATCATACCAATCTTAATCTGTAAAGTTTAATATGGGGATGACCCACAAGTTTTCTCAAAACTTTTGCCAACACAGTGTTATTTTATTTCTGTAAAAGAGAAAAATGGAATTGTTCCTTGGGGAGTCTATGATACTGTAGCAGATGTTTGCATGGTCAATTTTCTCCCTGACAATCAATCTTACAAGAAAATGCATTTATAAAGTCATTACTTCTGTGCTGCTGGGAAATGACTGAACCTGTTGATGTGGTATTTCTCCCTAAATTATCCATTGGATCAATTAAATATCTACGGTTGTTTCTTTTTAACTCCTAAAAAGTGAGTTTAGTAGAAATACCTTAAACTGCTAAAACAATACTTAAATCAAACTTGAAATTCCAAATCAATGATACAACAAATGTGTGAAAAACAGACAATTAATTTAGTTTTCACTGTCAATGATGAGGTACAATTCATAAATTGCATCAAACTATATATTTTTTTAATATATGAAAGACAATGGCTTGTTTAATGCAGGGAAAACAGCTTCTGCTGTTATTGCAATTATTTAAATGTCAAGTACAGTACTTAAATGGGTCTGACTAGTGCTGTCACAGTCCATCAAAATGCATGCAATCTGACTTCATCAACTGCACTCAGATTTGCTTCTTTGTACATCCGTTTGCAGCTTGACCTATACACAAACACAAGCATGGTAATGACTCTTGAAAATGGACAGCTTACAATTCCAACACATTTAAAATGTTTATTTTCAGAGGTGTCACATGGAGATGAACAGTGGCACAAATGTGTGGGTGGCAAACCATGTAGTACCATTTTTATTTTTAAGGGAACTCTCTCAGCCCCTAATAGCAGACATTCTGAAACATTTACAAAGCCCATTCCCAAGCCTCTTTGCACATTTCTTGGCTTACAGTCTGGAGGTTCTGTGGGTGGAAAAACTAATGGGATCCAAAAGGCGAGCAGACTGTTTGCCAGACTTTAGTTCACACCGAGCACCTTTGTAAAAATCATTATTGTGTTTTCGAATTCTCCCATCCACCGAAGGTACAAACAGAGCCATTCCTGCCTAAAAGATTCAATGTGCCTCAGCCACTCAATCTAACCCTACAGCCTGTGAAGGACTGGATGGCCAGCTTCCATAAATCAAACAAGCAGAGCTGTTAACTGTCTATTTCGCCATGCGACGTCAATTCTTCCTCACTCCATCTCTCCAGAGCTGGTGTCTGTTTACACTGGCCGCTTGGCTTCTCCATCAATACTAAAACAAAGATTGAGCTGGTTTTACTCAGCTGTCATTCACACTATGAGCAGCACTAATAACACACCATAAACAATGGAAGGGAGAAGCAATGAGACCAGCACGAGAACAGAAATACACTTCTCCTAAGTAAACAGAATGGAATGCAATGGCTCCATGTCTCCTCTGACACAACGGTTTCATCATCCTACCCTGTGCTTCTCCTTTGATGTGAACGGTTATATATACTGAAGAGTAGAGCAATATTCTTTCTGTCAATACAGTGAAGCATCAAAGTCAGGACATCCTTCAGCTTCCTGTTTGAGGTCTTGAATCAACGCACACAGGAAAAGCTAAATGTCATTGCATGTACTTATTTACAAGGAGCTAATCAGATTTGAGAGTTTTCATCAGCTCTAAAATGGCAATGAACATTATGACGCTCAGCTTTACAACTGCAGTTTCTTGTTCCAGTATTTGCTTTCATTCTCACTGCATTGGCTGGGTTAATGGTCGTCAGTGCTCATAGCCTTGGACTCGGAGTTGAAAACGAGGCCATGTTTGAGTTCCTTTAAGTACAACCACGCTGGAGAGATCTGCTTCATTCACTGGGACGTTTAAGAGAGCATTTGCCACATTAATTACTATCCATCCAACAAGAACCGCTCACCTTCTCCCGACAAAGGATAAAAGATAAAATAAAATGGAAATTATTTTTCCTTCTTCCTATATGCATTTTGTTTTTCAGAGATAGATGCACACACACAAAGCAGAATCTGAAAACAGTTTTATTTAACCTTAAAAAAAAGGTTAAAAAGGTAAACAAAAAAAGTAAATGCTTTTTTTCTCTTTTATTTAAAGAAATAATTATTTTTTTTTTTCATTTTGTCCATTTCATCAGGAAATTTCAGCAATACAGTAAATGCTGACAGATCACTGTGGTATTCAACGTGGTCATTATGCCCTTTTTATGAAAGGAATAATTGATCATTCTTAGAAAAGATTGCACACCTTAGGTGGTGATGTGGCCACGGTGCAAAGCTTTATTTTCCAAGAATTTATTGGACTGTTGTCATTTATTCAACTTAAAGTTACCACACCTAAAGGCATTGTCCAGATGTTATATTTCAAGACATTCTATGTACTTCTGTGTACAGTAGGACTGCTTTTATATGCATCTTCTAAAACTTGTTGTTTTGGAAGGTGTGAAGGTGGAGACTGAGTGTATTTCTTAGGGCATTTAGTAGCAAAATGTGGATAAGCTTGTCCCAAACACATCCATAAATGCCGTAAAAGAATGAGTCTGGTGACTAAAATGACTGATCCGTCTGATGGTCAGGATTCGCCTGTAACTATAACTGTGTTTCTCCCTAGTAATAACTGCACACTTTAGAATGTTTATCAGCCAATCAAAATCAAGAATTTACCATACAGTACTACAATATGAAATAAACAAGAATTAATATTGCCGTATGTAACGTGTAGATTTTTCAGTCCCGCTTCCGCAAAAATATATGCTATTTTCTCAGTATTCAAGTTTAGATTATTCAAGGTCCCGCAGGAGTGCAGGTTTCTACTTCCAAGCAGCTTTCAGATGCAGCCTTAGTTTTCATTAATGTACCTGTAAAAATTTAGTTTGTTTTGCTCATGGAACTGGCTCAAAGTCCTGTATGTATACATAGAAACACCCATACGCTATTTCTGTAGTGCTTGGTGCTACTTGTAGAAATATTAGGGCTTTTAATCTCCATTATTAAATATCTCCACAACGTTTTTCCTGTACTAGATGGCTTCACAGCTTTAATAAAAGCAATAATTTTGGATAATAAGACAGAAGGACGTTATATGTCATTGATTTACAAAGAGTCCCAGGTCATTTAGTCCTTTTTTTTGGCATTTGACTTACTCTTTTGAAATCTTTAAGATAATTTGACCTTGATTTTATTTTATTTTAAATAACTGCTCTGACCAGAAACAACAGAAAAATATGTTGGACTACTCAAGCAAAATCAAACAACAAAAGTACTCCTAAACTAACTGGAGAATTTAGGTTAAGAAACAAATGCCTATAAGGGCAAAAATCCCCCATTAATACAGTCTTTCCTTTAACAGCTGTGTTATGGGAATTCAAAAGCGATAATAAACTCTGCCCTATAAACAAGGCTGCTTTAATAGCATTTCTAGGTCATCTGTATGGGACAGTCAAGTTCACACGCCGACATTTAGCAAGATTGAAAGATGAAGAAGGGTCACTACAGACACATACAGTAGAGCAGCGGTGCTATTTCTGGGCCACTGCTGGTATGATTGCAGCCT
>CAIGQV010017602.1:3471662-3541300 GCA_903798115.1 Danio jaintianensis | reverse complement strand
ATTGATGAGCTAGAAGACATTTTAAGTGGAGAACTAAATTTTAAGATACATTAACTTGAGCTCTTGCTCTTCATTTGGACTGAAATTAAATAGTATAAACATTTGAGAAAAATCTAAAAAGACTGTGGGCTTTGAGCAATTCCTGAATTTTTTTTTTTTTATATAGAATAAATAATATTAAGAAATCCTAAGATTTAACTGCATTAATGTCAACATACATGTGCTATTTAAGTTTCATAGAGTTTCATAGAGAATGGTTCGATGGTAGGGATGGTTTGAATCAAGTTTTATTTTCGATTTTATTTTTTACTTTCAGTAATTTTGTTAGTTTTGGTCATTTTTATTAGGTTTATTTTTTAATTGTCTAAATAGTTTTCAGAATTTTTTATTTTAGCTTTTAAATTGTTTACATTTTATGTTCAATTAAATAATAATGTAAAATTTTGCCTCAAAATACCTGAAATAAGTTTAAACTTTTATATATTTTTCATATAACATATTTATATTAGGATGACATTTCTATTAGATCAATCTGTTCTGAACAAATACAAAATAGTGTGACACTTGAAATTTCAGTAACAATTCTTACTACTTGCTTGTTCTGTACAATCCTATTCTACATCCCTAATCCTACCTAATAGCAAATTAGGAGTTTGTTGAAGCAAAAGTCATAGTTAATACTTTAATAATAGTAAAAAATTACAGTACCATAAAATAAAGTGTGACCCTAAATAAATAAATAATCTACCAGACATCCCTGCTCTCGATTTCAAATTTACACATCTTACTTTATCACTAAACGCGCACTTATTCCAAACTTCGATAAAAGCCATCCCGAATGCACTTTGAGGCTCATATTGCTGCAATTCCTCAAGCCACAACATTTGTGGCGAATGCTCTGAAGCGGTTTCCATTACAGTTTTGCGGAGCACAGCCACTTAACAAGCAAAGATGCAGTACGCCAAACAACTGGTTGAAAAACACCCAGTATCAACCATCACGTCGCATGCTCTCTTATTTCACAGATTATCTGATGGAACGTGAGTGAGGATAACAGGAGAAGAAACACAAATCTATTATTCATATTTCACCATAAGCGGCTGCTGGAGAACAGAACGGCCCATGCTTTCTCTTTTCCACATCAAGGTCATGCGTATTAGAGATCACAGAGGAGATTGAAAGTATATGTGCAATAATACACTCACAAACACACTCTCTAAAGTGCTCCGGTAGCATGTATTACAGACTCCATCAGGGGAAGGTGGAAGAGGTATATGTTTCCAGGTAATGGGAGCTGGCAATTCCATTTAGATGCTGGAGTGTTTATGTCTAAACTTAACCCTGTTTTCTTCAGGCAAGCCAACTAAAGCAAATCCGAGCGAGTTCAATAAGTGCAGGAATACAAAGTGGCGGAACCAAAGATGACACTCAAAGCACAGATTTTACACCTTTAAACAACGGAAAGCATTTTTCCGCCGCCTATTGCAATCTGCTACTTTCTAGAAACTTGGGAAAATGGGTCTCATGTGCATAGAGGCACTATAGTTATCTTCTGATGAGACACTTGGGCTGAATTCAAAACAGTAGCACTTTAGCATGAAGAATTTCAGCTCTGAAACCTGTCGTCTGCTGCATCGAGTGCACTTGAGGATGGGAAGCTGTTATTATGAATTGTCGAGCATTCAATATGGAAACAAATTACACAGGTATATGCCAAAGCAAAAATAAACAAGATTTACGGTCAAAGCTGTTGGAGTAGTAGGTAAACATACAGAAACAGCATATGTCTGTGTGAATTTACTCAAGCTATTTGACTGATTTATATAGTACATGCATTATAAGAATTATCTTCACTTGAAATGTTTTTTTTTTTAAAGTATTTATTACTCCTAGTTAACAGAGCTGCTTAAATCGCTCATATGTATGTTTTGCTTGTTGTGATAAGACAGTATTATTATATATATATTTGGCTGAAAATATGGAATCTGAGGGTTAAAAAAAACAACAACTAAATATTAAGAAAGATACCCTTTAAAGTTGTTCACATTTTAAAGAAACATTAGGTTTTGATATATTTATGGTTGGAAATTTACAAAATAGCTTAATGGAACATGACCTTTACACAATATTCTACAGAGTTTTGGCATAAAAGAAAAATTCATCATTTTGACCCATGCAATGTATTTTTTACCACTAAGATTTTGATTTTGCCCACAACTCCTTTCAACGATGAGAAAAATAAAGTTTGAAAACCCCCAAAATTGCTAAAAACTGCAGTGTGGATGGGACAAAAAATGCACATGCACTACAAAATCATTCACTAGAGATGTCCTGTCCGCTACCATGTTTCATGTAGACATCCACATGAAAATACACTGGTAAAAATGACTTTGCTTGGTCATTTGTGCGCATATAAATCATATTTAAGATATTACTGACTCCACTTGAAGGGAGTATTATTCACTTACAGTTCAGCTTGACCTGTCGCTACATTGAGCTTTCAAAAGATGTACATTATGCACAGTTTATATAGATCACGGCAGCAGCAATCCATCAAAACAAGATCAAGTGACAAATAAAAGCATTCTTACTGCGCATAAATCCAGATACTGGTTGGAAACAGAGAAGTGAAACATTGCATTCAGCACAGTTTTGTTACCTGATTTACATAACTCCTGTAGTAAATCTGATGGTAAAACAGCACACGCTATACAATTATAGGGAATTATCCTCTCATGTTCTTAATATTTGGATGGATTTTCCTCAAGATTACACTGATTTAGCCGGTTGTTTGTTTCTCTGTGCACTGCTTCAGGTCAATGCAAACACATGAAAGATCTTCTGAAAAAGAGAGAGAAAAAAAAAATGGATGTATTTTTACCAAACATCATTATTATTGTCACTAAGGACAAAGTTTGGAGTTGTAGAAGATCAAAGCGTACACTAACAGCGGCCCCTGGCTCTTTCCTGCACTGACTTGAAGAGGTGAAGGACACTTTCGCTGCGAGACCCAGGCTTTGTTCGGCTGTGCTTTGATGCAAACTTCATGTCCTAATTTCACTTGTCACACTTGGTTTCTCAGACTGCCGTTGCATTTCTCCTCCATCTGAGTCCAAGTGTGTGAGTTCGAGCATGTACGTGTGCGGCTGCGCGTGCACAACATTTCCTTTTCTCTCAGCGTCTGAAGGACTTTCGTGAGAGCTCCATTCATATTTGCTCTCAAGGCACTCTGTGTAAAGGCTGCGCTGGAGGAAACAGAGCCTTCAGCCGTGGACATGAAAACACTTGAGTGTTCTCCTGCAGCCTGTGCCATGTGCTGCTCTTATTGCGTGTGCTCGTGAGGACGGGATGAATACAGGAATCGATTCTGAATAGATATCAGAGTTGCATCTCCAGTGGTGTGAGCTGGAAGGTGGAGGTCATGCAAGAGCTTGTGGGGTGTCAAATACTGCTTGATTTATTTTCTTCTTAATGCCATCAATGGCTTTATACATAGGGAGAATCAGTTAATCCATACAAAAGTCTTACTTACAAGTGGTGGGAATTGAAAATCTTAAATTTTCCTAAACTGCGTGTCTTCAGGCTATGGAAGGAAACCAGAGTATCTGGACACGACGAGGACATGCAATCTTTCCTCCTTGACTTAAGTACTAAATATGTCCAGGGTCTGATGATTTGCATGATGCAGAAAATGTGGACTGAATCCAGTCATGAAATAAAACAGTGTAACATGGAATTTGGTTAATCTGTGTATTCAGCATCTTTCATAACACTATATCATTGCATCAAAGTCCCAACCAAAGTCTCAATAAGCTAGGTCCCAAGCTAGAAGCTGATGAAAGTTTAATTTGTTAAAGTTGCCAAAATATTAACCCTTCAGACACATTTAAAAAAAAAAAGAAAATTACTATCCCACTGTATACCAAAAATTGGTGTCAGAGTTGGAAAAATGTATTCAGATGAAAGATGTATCAATTTTAATCACAGAAAATAAATTCATTTATTAAAATACAGTGCAAACACAAATATTCAATAAAATATTGTCTTCATAAATCATTATAAAATTCTGATTTGGTGCTCAGTAGGGTTGTGACTCAATTTTGTGAGTGATCTCGATAGACTCGTGCACCGACATTTCCACAAAAGCAGTTTGCGTGCCGCGGAGTCAGAGTAGTAGGAGACAGAGTAGTTCTGAATCAGTTCTTTGTCTTTCATCATCCAAAGCCCAGGCTCTGAACCAAGAAAAGCAGCTCTGAAGTGTCACTAAAACATTGCTGGGCTGGAGGTAAGAATTGTGTTCGTCAGGGATAATGAGCGGTAAATTTGAAATAGCAAACTGCAATGCTGAACATCTTATTGCTTCAAATCTGTCTATCCAAATTAGGGCATGCTGCACAAAAACATTGGATTAACTGTGTTTGGATGGTGATGTGGGTTCTTAAAATTATTAACATTAATAGCAACACATCATTGAATGTGTATTTGTTTTTGGCACTTCCTTTTTTTGTTGGGAAAGAGTAGATGTATGCAAGAACTGCTAATAAGAGCTGCTTTGCTTTATAGAGACAGCTCTGATGTCACTCAGACCTGGCTCTATAAAGCAAAGCAGTTCTTAGAAGGTTCACCAGATGAACCAGCTCCAAACCAGCAATAGCACAGGCTCACTGAAAAACATTTAGCAGTGTTTACATGTTAATAAATGCATAACATTTATTAAAATATAAGTTTTATTCCATAAAGTACAAGTTGATCTCAAAATACACCTAATAGTGTGCATTTTGTGCAAGTCTAAATATATCATTCTCGTGAACCCAGTTCCGTGTCTTGTGGGATATGCGTCTCGTCACAACCCTAGTGCTGAGGAGTACCACATTTTTTATCATCAGTAATAAAAACAGATGTGCTGCTTACTGTTTGATTGATTGATTGATTAATTGATTTATTGATTTATTCATTCATTTTAAAGGGGAAAACATTTTGGAATCTGTTTCCAGCAGTACATCAATACACTGTCCTAAATACTAAAATAAATTGTGTACATAGAGTTTTTAGTGTATGTTTTGCTTAAAGTTTTCAGATAATTGATGTTTAGCCAACTGTGCTTGGGATACCAAATGACAGTTTGTGTAGCGGGAGTCTGACCTCACTCTGACAATTCCCCACAGAGACTCCTTTAAAACAGTAAACGTCCCTAAAAGTCACAGTATGATTTGATCACTAGGTTTGATCAAATCGCAATACAATTTTTCTAACAACTACCTCAAAGATGCCAATTAGCCAGCGAGAGACAAAACGAAAGAAAAGAGAGGCACAATAGGGGGGAAAAATAAATAAATAATAGTTAAAGATTGAAAGGGATAGAGAATGTGAGGAAGAGGCGGACATTAGCAGGAGGAGGAAAAAGCAAAAGCCAGGCAGAGCAGAGCAGAGAAGCCTCCGCTGTCAATTTCTCAGCACAATCGATTCCTGACAGAGAGGCTTGTGGCAAGAAAGGGAATTAATAGCCCTCAGCGGAGTCCAAACAGTGCTGGCTCACTGACTCCAGAGAGCTTTCCTCTGACCCTACACAGGGAGATTAGTGAGCTGTGACTAGCATCCCCTGATCCTGAATCAGTTTAAGCACGTAGATAATCCAAAGCCTGGGGATTTGAGTCTCCCAACAATGCACAGGGGTCCTGCTGGGTGTGTGCTGTGCTTCTGATTTCAGCCGCTCGGGAGCTTTGGAGGACGTTAGGACAATGAAGCACACTTAAAGACAACATGAAATAGCATTCCCAATGCTGAGATGAGAATTGCAGAGTAAATCTAAATAGCTAGAAAAAAGGTAAGGAGGGACTTGATTGAGTTTTTCGCCTGGTTAATAAGTATTTTCCTCACCTATGCTTCCTTGGTTAACAGAAATATAAAACTAGGTTTACAAAATGACATTTTTGTAGTGATGCCATAGGAGAACCATTTTGGTGCCCTAAAAAACCTTCAGAACTATGTTACTATTCTTATATTATAAAGAATATTTTGTGCAATAAAAATATTAAAAGGGACATTAAAGTTCTTCATGGACCGAATGACGCAGGAAAATACCTTCAAAAGTGAATATTTTAATAAATCATGATGATTTCTTTCTTGCATTATTAGAGTACTGTGTACCTACAAATCATGCACAATAAGACCAGAGTGATTAAAAGGTTCCAGTTATGTTAAAGGTTTATTTTTGAGTGTTTAGTTTATTTAAAAAAAATGCTATTTTATGTATTTTCCCATTAAAAAAACACAAATGGAAAATTCATTAATCAGGAATGTTGAATGTTCTGAGGTCAGTAAAAAAAATCTTTATTTTTTAGGGTGTTTAATAAATTATTATACATTTTCTTTCCTCTCTCAATTGTAAGTTGTACTAAAGAATCATGCATAGTAATAACAAGGGAATTAAAAGGTTTCAGGAATAATAAATATACTTTATGGGTCCACTGATCCCAGGAGAGAACCTTTATTTTTAACAGTGTCTAAGAACAGGATATCATTTGATCAGTATGAATATGGTTAATGTCATCAATTTAACTGCAGTCTAAAAGTTTTACAACACAGAAAAGTTTCATTTTTATAGTAATGACTGAGAATGTTTAAAAATATAAGTTGAAAGTCAAAGTGTAAAGATGCATGGGATGCTTTAAGATGAAAAGCACCAGATTTGCTCACATTTTGTGAAGCATATGGGTGACGCACATCTACAGTATGTACGTTCTCTGTCAGATCTGAAAAAAGGAGCTTCAGATATTTCAGAGCAGACAGCCATATGGAGTGAGAGACCTGGGATAAATGGAGCTCGGTGGAAAGTTTGTTTGATGTAATGAGGTTTGGCAGGCAGAGATGCTGCTTTATGAAGACTGGTGAAACATCCAGAAACTCAATTGCCCAAAGCCCACCCCACCTGAACCTAAGTACACGTGAGAAAACGGAGCTAAAAACTGCAAATAACTAAATGAAAGTATGACTTAGACCTTTTCTGATTCATTCTGGCATTACCATCATCCGATGTGTCTGCACAACACTGTAAAAATAGATACTTTGACAGATACTTGCAGTTCTTCAGATTGCCAAAGCCCTCTGGAGAACCTGGAGGTGCAGGAATTGTTTTATTGTGTAGGCAATGTGTAACTTAGCTTTACTTCCACTTGTAATGTTCTTCAGAGAACTGCACTTTTAGAAAAGATGCCTAGAGGTACTTCAGACGTTCCAACACTTGAAAACGTTTTTGTTTAACCTTAGAACGTATATTTAAAAAATAATAAGCAAAATATGTTCACATACAGTACATTTATAACAGAATACATCATGTAAACAATCTGGTGATAATATTAATACAAATTGTCTAGAAATAGCAACCCACGCTCATGAAATAACATTATAATAACATTCATGTGGTATAATATTAGCAATAACTATATCATATTGCTTTTTAAACAATATTTTCTCTGAAGCAGACAGAACTAAATGGTTTATTACACTGATTCATGTACATATTGCACATCTTTTCAGACACTACACTAAACCTACTTTGTATATTTAAGTAATGACAACATGTTTTTATGTTCATTTAACTTAAAATGAGTTTGCATTATATGTACGTTTTTCATTTATTACTGTTATTGTTGTAGTCAGATTAATGTAAATTGTAATGACTTAAGGGGTAAACTAATTAAATAAAAATAAAAAAGTGAAAGCAGCAACTATTAACAATGTAAAAACAAATATATATATATAAATAAAATAAAAATGCATTTGTTAAAATAGCCATGCCACTTTACCAACTGTGTTTAACCAGTATGTATCAAGCAGTCTGTATTAAGCTGAAAATGTCTTTAAACTTACTCAGATGCCATTGGCTGTTTAACAATATTCATCCTTCTCCAGTTCACATGAACATTTTAACTGGCCAAACCCATAAACAAACAGATGTCTAATTTATCTTAACCTTGACCCATAAATGCTGCATTGTTGAACGGTGATAGTCTCAGCTGAGTCATCATTCTATCACTCAGCTGTAGATCTGCGTTCTCTGCCTAAGTGAGTCATATTCACTGGAGCGACTAAATAATTACCGTATTCAGTGTTACTGCAGTCGCGGCGGCTGATAAGGAGAGACGAGACATCGGGAACAGCTCACAATGTCAAATATGTCGGGTTCAGTGCAAATACTAGTGTATCGCATGTATGATAGATTAGATAGTGGTGGAGACCAGGGCTGGCAGTCACATGGGGAAGATCACATCTCACTGTCTGTGAGGTAAAAAATTCCCACTGAACACTGAATACCTGCCTTCTCGGGTAAAGGTTTGGAATTTTTGTCTCCAACATGTAGATCAAAAGAATCTAAAATGAATTTTAGATCATTTAAATAAATCAAAGAAAAACCTTAAAATGACCAGTGTGTGTCAAAAGCTGTTTGGAGAATAACTAAATAGCATAGATCTCTGCTGACATATTTTCAGACAACAGAAAGCTGTATAATTAATTGCACTGTTATAAAATTGTAATTGAAAATAAAAAGCAATTTTAGGAGACAAAAAAAAAGTCTTGTACAGCACACCAATATTTCATTAATTGTTTCTCATAAGTTTACCCTTTAATTTTTGCTTGAAAGGTTTAATAATAATTCTTATTCTATAAGAATAGTGAAATCTACACCATAACTATATTGATAATGAGACACAGATACATTATTGGAATCCCTTTATCAAAATTAAATTCAGAATGTCTTTTTTTTTTATTGTGTAAACATTTAAAGTGGCACACAACATTACTCTGCACCCTTATATAAACAAAACATTCTCATGCATTGATTTATACAAAAATACAGTTATTGATCTTGATGCGGATAGGCTTTAAATGAGGCTTTTCAATGGTAGGTTGCATTAAGACAACCTGCCTCATAAAGGTCAAAGCGTGTTTAAGTAACCATATCATTTTCACTGGTGCAATGGCAAATTATTTTCTTCCTGTTTACAAGGACTACATTTTAATGTGAAGACTGAAATTGAATAAAGTCAGACAAAGTTTGTCTTTCAATTGCTTTAATAATGGTATAAATGTTTTTTTTATAGGCATGACATGAAACTGGACCTTTTCTTGCAAAATCCACTTTCACATGGTCTTTAAACATACATGTCTGTGGATTCAGTGATTTAGAAGCAAATTTAAATCTAAGCTGTGACTTTAGTAATCTGGTGATTTAGTTTATTTTTGTTTTACCTAATAGAAGCTATGAATGTCCAGTAAAATGTAGTTTTCAAATTGACGATTAAGTGAAACAGTTCATGGAGTTATATATTGTTCATAAAAGTTTTATATTGATATATTGAAGAACTGTAATGTCACATGAAAAGCAAACAGATGACAAGAGCTGTAAAACACTATGCCCTCTTCTGAAAAGAGGGTCGGGAGCAATAACTCATTTGCATATAAAGAAACAAGACCCCTATAAAAAATTATAGCTTGCATGAACCTAAATGTCGGTAAAATATCGACAACCGATGGGTTACAACCAAGCATGTGCAAGTAAAGTGCATAAAATGCAAGTTTTTGCTTTCCGCTACAATGACCATCTAGAGAATGATATGAATGTTACATTTTTGTAAGAATTATATTACTTTTTTCTTAAAGAAAGACAATAAACAGAAAATGACTTTTAAAATGAGCCAACCTTTAGAAATGCTTTGTAGAGTAAAAAAAGCATTAAAACTAACCCCAGTCTACCCCTATATTTCTGAACAAAGCTGTTATGATGTTTAAACAAGTCAACCCCACAAATACAAACATTCTCTACACAGTGTACATACACGATGTGAATCAGGGGCTTATCCATGTGAAACTTTTCTGCCGCTTGGTTGTGCAGTAAAAGTATAACCTCACCGGCAGATCACTTTGAATGCAGGAACTGTCTGAAAGAGACCAAACACCCCATGCTCTTCTGCTCAAATTCTGCTCATGTATTGCACTCTTATGTTTTTCAGGTACAATGTATAATAAACGAGTCTGTGACAGAAATGACAGATTGTACCAGAGTGCATCAGCGAAAGGCAGGATTTTGGAAGCGTCCCAACTTAAAAATGGGAAGCTGAGAGAAAGCAAGAGAGAGACACTGAAAGGTAATGAGATAGAGAGGAGCTGGATGGAAAAGGAAAGGAGCGGGAGGTGAAAGAGAAAGAAAAAGGAAAGTCAAGAAATAGGAACACAGGCCTGCAGGAAAATGAGGAAGTGCCTCCAAACAGCCGAAACTTTGGGGAAGAATAAATGTCACTGTTCCAAAAAGACTGAAGCCATATTAATCTCCTGGATAGCCTTCAAGCCCACCGCACATTAGAGGAAATAGCCCAGCTAGGCTGCCGACCCATTCAATCTTCCCTGCATTCCTCCGAGAATCTTTTGTACAGCCAAGGCCCAATGCAATAAAGAGTGATTGAACATCGCTTGAGAAACCACCCATGGAAGGAGCTGGTTTACATTTTAATTATATCAAACAATAAAGCTGGGAAAAATCGGTAGAAGCAGGTAAAGGCCGCAATTTACTGCAAGGCAGAGCCATTTACCTCATCAGATTGTGATGGCTTTTTATTGATGTTAAGGGCACTGCTTTGGAGAGGACATCATCTCATCATGACTACATCAATCTCAGTCAGACCACACCATGGTATTTGATGTAATTGAAATTATGGAAATTGTCAGGAGCTGTTTTAAAAGCAAGATTATTTCAGTTGTTCCTGCCAAGGCACTGTGCCACTGAGCTTGTGATTGTCAGGGTTTCATATATACATATATGTATATACTCACACACACACACACACACATGCACACACACACACACACACACGCAGTTTTGTTTTTTTATGTAGATTTTATGCTGATGCTAAATAAGCATTTCCTCGTTATGCGAGATTTAAAGTTACATGTCAAGAACAGGAAAGATTGCCTCATCTCGATTTTCTAGAAACAATTAGAACATCCTTAAATACGTCAGGCTGATCAGTTGACGGAACGATGGTTGATGGGATTCTGGCTGGTTTGCCCTCTGCCCTTGTACATCTCCAAGACTTATATAGATCTTGGATCTCCCAGAGCGTGTGACACATTAGCGATACAGACCTCTCGTGATACTAAACGACAGTGCTGTGAGCCGTTGCTTATGCTAATTTAGTGATATATCGTCAATAAACACCAGGGAAAGGCGGATAGAAGGCCTTTTCCAGGGGTTGTGGCCTTTAAGCTCCATTTCCAACACCATGGTGCTAAACATCCCCGGGAGTGAGTCTCGACCCCCTAGAGGTAGTCGTGTCAGGCTTCATTCTGACACTAGGCTAACCTCAGCTGGCACTGGCAGACAAAGGTCAGACTGCATAAACAACAGCTCCTCTCACTGCTGCTTCTCCTGGCGGGACAGAAGAGCCTCTGTAATATTCATTAAGGACGTGGAGCTTCCCTGCAGTTCCGAGATTACACCAAACCAACGCATACAATTGAAATTTTGTTTGTCAATTTGCTTAAATTCATGACAGCTGAGGTAAAACAAGCCACTGGGAGTGTGTTTGATGAGGCTTCACCAACGTCAAGCTAAGTAAAACAAACATCTAATAATGAAATGTGATTGGATGAGAGAGAAGACCAGCTGATGCTTGGCTGGGGTTTGTGCGCGTCTCACAGCATCTTCCATGAAAACAGCAGATCTGTCTGTCTGTATAGGGGTGCATCTCAATCAGCTCACTCATTCACAACCTTGGGAACTGTGTTGCGTACACAAATTCAGGCACTGGTGAGAACAACAAGGAGTGCAACATGAACATCAAAATTGTAATTTATAGTTTTTTTAAAGTCCATTATAGATAAATAATTTAATTGTATCATGTACCAGCAAACATTTCAATCATTAATCAGTTATAAATGTTTGCTTGATTGTTCAGAAAAAGTACCCAACTAATTATTTTTCTTTTTTTTTAAAAAAACAAAAAAACAAACATCCCTCATTTGTCATTATATTGGTGATTTGGCTCTCAGGACTCATGTTTCACCCTTCCAATCTTCTAGTAAGGGAACATAGTGAGCATCAATGCTTTCTGATTTCATGGTGAATTGTGGGACTTTTCAGGGAGTGAACCTTTCAGTGCACTGAAAGAATTTTGGGGTTGAGACGGCCCTTTAAAATGGTTGACTCCTTGATCAGTTCCCTGACTACTGAACAAGGGATCTGATTGAGATGCCTAAATTTTCTTTTTGTCTGTATCAAAATGTCTGTCTGTTCATTTGTCAGTCAATCTGTCTATTGTCCATCCCTCCATCCTATAAGCCAATAATGAAATGTCACCTGAATGGCTCTGTGGTGCAATGGACAGCACATTGGACTTCTAGGCTGGAAACGGAGGCATTCAAAGGTTGTGGGTTCGAGTCCTACCAGAGTCAGAATTTGTGTGCTTTTGTCGGCGCCAATAGCCTAGTGGTTAAGTTTGCCGACATATAGCAGCGTGGTGCTCACGGCGACCCAAGTTTGATTCCCGGCTCGAGGTCCTTTGCCGACCCTTCCCGCTCTCTCTGCTCCCAATACTTTCCTGTCTGGCATTGGCAATTACATGTCATAAAAATGAGCAAATTACAGCATGTTTTAATAGTGGCCAGCAATAACTTACAATACCAACATACAGTGTTAACTGCAATATGTACAGCAATACCCGATTAAAATTTGTTTCTTCCAACTTTTTTTTTTTCTTCTCAGAGTGGATGTTATGTAGATGGAGGTGGTGTCAGTATAGTACACTGGGTCAAGCTGTTCTGTGCTGTACACCTGGTGTTAGGCGTAGTAATGGAGTCATTTACCTCAGCTGTCAGAACATACAAAATAACTGCCCTTCCCTGGATCCCCTGTGGTATCCTAGCTAACAGATAGCATTGTGTTTGGCTGGCAATAAAGCCCTTCGTAGTTGCATCTAAACAACTGTGTGACATGACAAATGCCCAGGTCTTGTTTTGCTGCCTGGAGTTTTTCTCACTCTGTCTGCCCTGTCATGTTCGCACAAGTTTCACATCAGAGACTAATGCTATAATTTCATTGAAAATTGGATGCAGGATCTCCTGACTTCACATCTTTGACTGAGTCATGTAGAGCTCCCTTATAAAGAAAATATTTCCATGCCTGTCTCTATAAATATTTGGTAAAATGTGTTAAAAACCATCATAAATATTAATATAATATTAAAATATATAGAAAGTACAGTTTTTTTAATCTCATCAATTTATGTTGTGATATTTTTTTTTTTTTCAGTAGTCATTAGCTGTCAGTGTCACACTATCAATCAGAAATATTAAATGCAGATTTGAAAAAAATGTTTCAAGTTTTATTTATTAATAAATAGTTTAATATAAAATAACATTTGAAATGTAATTTATATAACACTATAAATATCTTTACAGTCACTTTCTAATTAATTCAATGTATTCTAGCAGAACAAGTACTTATTTAAAACCAAATCTATAATCTAAAACAGTAGTGTACATGTAAACATTTTTAATCAATCAATCTTTTAATAACTTTGAAAAATGAGTTCAACATTTTTAATAATTATATTTTATGCCAAAGCTTGATAAGTCATAAGCATCTCCTTATGCGAGGTTACATGTCAAGAAGAGGGATGAAGAGCTCGCCTCATCTCGATTTTTCAGAAAAAATGAGAACATCCCTAAATACGAACATCCTTCAATTGATCGACAGATTGATTGCTGGTGGGATTCTGACTTGTTTTTTGCCCTTTTTTTAATTGCCTCATAAAAAGGGAATAAACTGGACAAAGTAATATATCCTGGACCACAAAGCATCTAATTAAAAGAAAAACCAAACTGGTAAAGCGACAGGAGGGTGGATCTTCCACTGAGGGGATTGTGTGACCAGTGAGTATTGAGCTAAATCTACTGCAGCAGGTTGAAGACCTATTTGATGTGTTGATAGCAGTGCACAGAGGAAGTGATGCGTAAAGGGCAGAGTACCCAGTCTCATGACAGGTTAGCGCCGGCGTCCCTTTAATCTTATGCCTATTGCACCCAGACGCAGCACCTGGCATCTGCCTGGGTCTAAAACTGACCCAGAAAGATGTAAAAACACAACCCAGCAATCTATAGTAGTCTACCGCAAACTTCAAAGTCATAAAAAATGAATCTACTATATGACAGGCAGATTATATAAGAGTTCATGTTACGTCAGATTGCGCAGTAACATTGTTTACAACATTTACGTTTAAAATGCAACCAACGGAGCATCATAACAGGCTATAAATACTTAATCCGGATTCTCATAAGAATGTGTGCGTAGGTAGGCAGACTGAGCCACTGGCAACTGTATCTTAAAGTGTTACGCATTTCAGATGTAATTCTTAATGCTGAGCAAGACATTATTTAACCTCTTAAAGATTCTTTGGCACAATGGATGATCTGGATCACGTGGGTTTCTTAACCTGCCAACTCGCAGCGGTCAACTGAGCTATGTTGAAAAGCTGTCAAAACATCGATTGACGCATAAATTGTATAAAATGATGCAAAGTTCATCATCATGTATTTGTCACTTAGCAGCCACTTTCCATTTAACATGCCTCACAGTTCACACCTGGAGCAGCCGGAGGTTAAATGGGACAGAAGAGGCACTGTGAAACTCAGTAGCTCACAAGGATATGGATCACCTCTTCTGGGATTTAAACCAGTGGCATCAGCAGGCCCTTTTTTACTGGGGCACTAGTCAGTAAAATACAGCTGTGTCCCAGTATGATAGCAATGATGATTGCTTGTCTTTGTCTTCAGAAACACACACACCCCAATTCTCCTGTAATCCCAGCTGAGGCGATGTGGGTAAATACACACACACACACACACACACACCATTAGCATACTGGTTTCCTATACACACAAACATATCTACGCCATTCCCATTCCCTGACAGTAATACACGCTGAATGCAACATAGTAAATATTTATGTTCAGTGTTTTGTAGTCAGTCTTCCGTGTTGTATTCAACCATCAGTTGGCTAAGGAGCACCGCCTACAGTATATAGTGGCTATATAGTACTCAAGTTGTGGTGACATTTTTTTATTTCAAAATAATGTGTTTGTGTGGAATGTGTTTATTTGAATTATTTGTGTATATATTAATTTAATTTAGCAAGGGAAAGTATGTGAATAGAATATAAAATATAGCTGTTTATTTGTTTTTGTATAGCGTTTTGTTTTGTTTTGTAAATAGCTTTGTTGTTGTATTGGGACAGCTACACCTCTCAAGCACTGTAAATAAATCATCACTTTCTACTTAACAGCTCTGTGAGTATTGGCATCATTTTTTTTTTTGTTTGCTGGTGAACCCAGTTTGCCTGACTTCAGACCCAATGTCTCACACAGTCAATAGATATTAGTAGAGATGAACCAATGTAATCTAATAATCTGTTTACATCCTCTCAACTAAATTGTGTGTAAAGAAAATGTATCTTACAAGAAATTACTTTGAAACTGGGTGACAATAATGGCAAAACTGCAGGTTGTAAGTTCTGCACTGCTAAAATGTAGTGAAGTGGTGCTTCCATTAAAACTTTAAACACAACATGCCAAAGAAAATAACATGTCTAAAGCTAAAGCAGAACTCAATGTTAATATGAGTGAATACGATTCACTATTTTAGTTTTGAGTAATGCTTTTCTGTCTACAACTGAGATAAGTTACTTTAAACAGCTTGTTAAATTTGAGTTGTTGTTTTTTATTGTATAATTTTCTTTCAAAATTGCACAATTAATTATTAATGTTAAGGAAGGTAGAACCACCAAGCTATGTGTATCTTCAGATATCACTCTGTATAATCTGTTAGCAACTGTGAAATTTAGTATCATTAGCATCTCTAGAGGTTAAATTAGCTGAGATTAATTTTCCCTGACAGTAATTCAGCAATCATGTCATACAAACAGACAAAAGTTCATTTAAAGAATGAACAAAGCGCTGTTAATGAGTTTGAATCAAAGTATTTCCAAAAACTATGCAAATGGAAAGAGAAAGGAGGATCTATATTATTCTATATTATGTTTGGTTTTTAAAGATGTGGCATTTCACTTTTTTTCACTTGTTGCGACCCAGTTTAGACTTTGTTTTGCTGAAGTTTTCGGCTCCCTTTGAAGGAGTGCTCCGATAGCAATTACATGCAAATCAATAGAACATAATTTATGAATCATAACTAGCCAGATTGGCTAGCGTGTTGTTACTCCACATTTGGCTGGGTTGATGGGTGTTAATTTCAAACCCTGTCCATAATCAAAGAGAATATCAAAATATGGGGATACTATATTAATGGGGGTCTGTGCCTTAGGACTAATGAATGCTCAGAAACACCCCAATTTGAACTATTCAGCGGTTTAACTGCTAAACTTCCCAAGCCCAAAATCTAACTGAAACCTGTCAAAAAAGAATAATAAATATATAAAAACTTGGAAGCCTTCCTGCGATGCAGTAATTTTGCCTGTGGTAATATGAGTTCCTGGAGGAGACACCTGTCATTGGTAATTTTGTATTGGTATTGATATGGTTCATTGGATGATATCAGAAAGGGGGCTCCAACAGGCAGCTGGGGTTTTGATACCAACACAGGATGGGATTACTGACAGAAAACCAAATCACGGCAATACCTGACAGACAGAAGTAGAATATGAAGCCTTACCATTTACCTCAGGGGAGCACTAAACCGGCTGTTCACCCAGCATGCTCTTGCATCAGACTTTCAGCTGATTTTGGAAAAGTGTATGTATCTTCATTTTACATTGTTTTAAAGCCCCCAAAATACAGGTTTATACACTGATACATTTTTTTTTACTTCTCTCCAAAAACTACAGTAATACTTTTTATGTACACTATCGTTCAGGTTTTTGAGACTGTAAGATGTTCTTTAAAGATACCTCACATTAACCTAATTGGTGTAGTTATATTTTATAATATGTAAAGGTGGTAATGATTAAAAATGGAAAAACAGATTGAGCTAAAGGGGCCAAACCTTGTCTGCCAAAAAAAAAAAAAAGATTGAATTGACATCTAAAACTGAATGTCTGCTTTTCTTGCTTTCATATTTCCTTATCTTTTCTGCAAAGATACAAGACATTTATTTAAGTTAACCATTCCAGTTGCACTGGAATATATCTTTCTTTAACCTGATAACTGCAACATTAACTAAATGTTGACTAGTTTAACGAAAGAAATTGAATAAAAAAAAATAAAGGTCAGAGTGTTCCCACAAAGATTTTTTTTTCTTTCAACTAATTGTATTCTAATCTGATTCCTTCCATTCTTAGCCCCCTCTGACAAAACAGCGATTTCTGGCACATTCTGTTCTGGTTAGCTTAAGAAAGACCTTGAATCCACATATCCATCAACTCTGGATGAACCTACGTTCTTTCTAAGTTTCTTAAAACATCCAATTAGACAACTTTAGACACATTGTACTGAAAAAAGACTCAAGTTCACCTGAAGCAGAGAAAATATTCCATTTGAAAGGACATTTCCAGTGTGAGCTCCTTGATAATGATGAGGAAGGCATAATAATCATTCTATGTGAAACAAGAGGGAGATGATTTATACTCCTCTCTTCATCCATTTGCATTTTATTAAGTAACCGCCTGCCTGTAATGGCCAGACAGAAATTAAGGTACCGAAGATAAGAACTTTAGGTTAAGCATCATTACACCAAGAGAGATGAATTCTTTGATGAAGATGACAGCAAAGAAATCCATTGAGCGCACCTTCATCAAGGTCTGCATTGATCTTTTGGCACAAAGGAGCCAGATATATGCATAACAGTCCTGCAGTTATGGAACCTGGGGACAGAGCCGCTTCATCAAATGCAGGAGTTATGAGTTTACCTAAACATGTCATGGCATGTCTGGCTTCAATACAAGGTCATGCATCTCTCTGGATACAACTCAACTATTGGCTTTGTTTCGACTTTAAGGTTAGCTAAAGGAGTATGCTAATTGTTTTTGGAGGATAATGCCCCCTTGATACTGCTTGAGATCAATACAGCTCACCTACACAGCACGAGCCAAAATATATGAGCGCTGCAGACCAAAAAGTGTGAGAAAACCATTAAAACCAGATCTCTTGGCCTTAATGGTGGGATTTTACATCCAAATCTGTTGTCGAAACACCTCAACCTTTTTTTCTTCTGCCTTCAAGTGCCTCAACACTCCAAATTCTGAAGCAGAATCAATAATTGAAAAATTACAATGTGGTTCCTTTTGAAGCTTCCTACTGCCAACTTTTCATAAAGGGAATGGAAATTTAATAAGTGTCTTCCTCGTATCCACAGACGCTGCTCACAGGCGATGGAATGTATTTTTAAAAAGTTGAAAAAGAAAGAGCTTGATTTTAAACGCACCGTCGAAACACAGGAAAAAGGCACAACTGACAAGTTAAGAGGCTATTTCACCATACATCGGTTGGCGTGCTAAGACTCGTGCTAAAAAATTGGATTGCAAAATGACAGGCATAGAAACTAAAGGGAAAGAGGAAATTTTGAGGACGGAGTGCGAAGAACAGCAGCTGATATGACTAATATTTCAACGTGAGGGTATTTTATGGGGGATAAAAACCCATTTTCCGTTACGTCTCTTCATGGTTCTTCATTCACAGGCACTGAGGAAGAAAAGACGGGCATATGAGACATGTCAGCCTTTTTTTGGCCAGCTTTGTAAAGGAAAGTAGAATTAGTGAGGCAATATTGAAAGCCAGAGTACATGTTCACTAGCAATAAGTGGGACAAATTGAATAAAGGAGATGGGGAACAAACTAAACAGGCCGAATATGCTTTATAAAAATGTGTAATTTTAAAGGAATTAATTGATGCATCCCATGATTCCCTTAATTAAAAGTAAACGACCGTATACATAGGTGAGAAAGTGCAATTGTTCCCCTGAAACTGGTTAATGTACCACAGTATGAGTCATTTTATTTTATGGTAAGGATACATTTCACGATATAACCATTTAAATAGGTAGTTATTCCAGAAAAGAAAGGGTTACAATAAATCAACTTAAATGGTTACGGTAAAAACTTACGGTAGGGATGCACAATATTGTATTTTTGCTGATATTTTCACTCATTTTGGCTAAGCTGATGCCTGATGTCATTTCTATTTGTGTGTTTTTGAGAAGTGTTAATTAACACAGTCAGGTTTAAGAATTGTATTCTTCATTACTATTATCTTCTGACCAATATATCAAACAACATGAAGAATTTTATGACACAACTTCATGTTATGTTGTATTTTTCTTTCATTTTCCTAGTACAAGGTTTACAGCCCTATGTTAATCAGTTGTGTTACAGGGTGGGCATCAGGACCTGGGGAAAGCTGTTAGACAGAAAGGGATGTAGAGCTACAAATGTAAAATACATGTGATATTGTACACAAAGTTATTCTGTACTCACATGCACAGTTTCAAGTCTGTAATCTAAAACAGTTCATCTAAATCACAAGTAAAATGAGTTAGCCACGCCCACTTATTTACATGTCACAACATATTGGATCAAAAAAAATTATATATTATGGCTAACAATCTTTTCTGCTGTAATGATATATACCGTCATACCATCCAGCCCTAACTGATACTTGATTCCCATAACTTTTAACTGGTACTATAGCAACACAGTGTGTATAGAAATGTACAAGGCTATTATTGGCACAATATATTCTGTTCTTGTAAAAAGTGCAACTTATAAAAGCCGTAGTGTACAGCATTGTACTGTATGCTGAGACTTCATATTCTAGCAGGCTTCTATATATTGTGAACCAATCAGTCACTCTGACAGCTGGCCAGAGGCTCTTGCCCATGTGTCAATCAACAGACAACACGGGCAGCGTACAACAATCTCCAGCAAGCTAATGCTTGCATATTTTACAACTTCTGTTATTATTTTTTTATCATCTCATTTTGCACTCACAATTTGGTCATTAATGCACCCTCTGTATATCAGTGCTGATCATAGAAGTAATCATAACCTCTGCAAATTCTCTGATGAATGATTAATATTTTCATTATGAGCAGCTGCAGGTGAAGATCAAGCATTATGGTGATCAATAACACTTCAGCATCATTACACAAAACATGATATTTACTGATTGTATACAGATCCAGAAAAAAGGGTTTATCAGTTCATTGGATTTGCATGTATGCGTGTTTGTTTTTTCAAATGGCAGTTTTATTTTTATGAAGAACTGAATTCTAAATTTCAAGATTTAGAACATTTCTAAAATATTCCAGATCTATTGAATATTGAAAAAAATGTATACAGGTATTGAAAACATTAACACCATATGAAAACTCTAGATGCTTGAAGTGTCTTGATGTTTCTCTATATTTATGTTTGTTCAAGTTGCTTGTTCAAGTACAATTTTGTTGTCAGTTTTCTGTAAAAACTGGCCAGGGAGGAGTCTTAGGAGGGAGGAGCCAGGGAAAGAGCTGGGGAGCGCGGAGTCGAGGAGCAGAAACGGGAGGGAGGAACCAGAAAGGACGCTGGAGCAGGAGACAACCGACCCAGGACACAGCCAGGCGGACGGCCCAGGGTGGCGTCGAGGTAGGGAGGAGCCATGGAGGAGGGGTGGCCTCCGACTCCAGGGCGCCGACCGAGGGAGACGCTGCTGATAGAGGTGGAGCCCAAGGAAGCGACGGAGAGCCGTAGGGCGATTGTATACCGAGGTCCCGGAGGGCCAAGGTGGAGCAGACAGCTCACCCGACCGAGGCGAAGACGTGGGTCCGGAGGCCCGCGGCAGAGCCAGAGCAACAGAGGAGATGCTGAGGGGAGGGAGGAGCACAACGTAGTCAGCAGGATGGAGCGACGAGGCGCAGCCAATGGAGTGGAGTCTAGAGGTGTAGGAAGGGCGACGACTGACCAAGGCGGAGCTGGGGGGACGAGGGAGCCTGGCGGAGTCTGCAGGAGCTGACGCTGGGCGACACCTTCCAGAAGGTGGAGCAGGCAGGCAGCACCTCAAAGCGAACTCCCACTCTGGAGCTTGAGGGCGAGCTGTGGGGCTGACTTACTGCCACAACGCTGGAGCTGGCTGATTGGCTGCTGAAGATTCTATCAAATGCAGAGGAGGAGAGGGTGGGTTGGGTGGGGTGCTGCTCAAGGCCCTGGAGCGAACATCTTCTGGGATCAAGGAGGCTCGGAGATTGTCTGGAAACAGTGAACGCTGAGTAACATCTTTGCTGTCTGGAAACAGGGGAAGGGGCTTGACTTTGCTCCAGAAGTCTATGAGCAGCAGTTTGGGGTCCAGGGACAGCTCACCCTCAGCAGTGAGGAGGTGGGTGGGACCCTCACTAGGTCCGTCTATATCCACCAGTACTCCCATGATCAGTGATGTTGCCGGCTCACACACCTGGTCAGATGAATCGTTGAGCTCCTCCTGCTCGGTGGTATTCCGCTTTGTCGCTCTCGCTGGCGATGGCTCATAGACCGCAGGGGGCTCTCCGTCTGTGGAGGGCTCTGGCATGCGCTCCCTGCAGATGGGTGTTGGGCTGGTCACTGGGTCTGGAGTGGCACTGGCAAGGTCTTCCCCCTCACAGATGGTGAATGCAGATCCATTCCTCGCCAGTGTCCACTCCACATATGCAGCGAAGGTGCCTTGAGGACCATCGGGTGTTATGTGCTACCTTTAAATACAGTATCGTATGGTCCTCAAGGCTGCTCTCCCCCTGCTCCAGCAGGAGGAGGATGAACTCGGGGCGATAGACAGGGTGCACAGGAAACATGAGGGGATTGGAAAGAAAACACTGGGGCGAAAAAAGACTACAAAAAAAAACTAAAACAGGGTAAACAACGCCACAACTTTCAGTTAGGTCTGGTCTTCTGTCACGTCTCGCTCTCTCACATAGGCACAGGATCGCAGGAATTATCAAAACACGTATTTATTTACAAACTGAACACTCACAACTAGAAAACATGAAACACAGGAATCACATCAAGGTTGACAATATAAGACCAGACAAGAAACAAACTGAACACAGGAGCTTAAATACACAGGACATCATTGAACTAATTACACACAGGGGTGAGACACAGGTGAAACTCATGAAACTAACTAGTGGCGGAAAAACAGAGCAACGAAGCACATGATAATCACAGAAGAACATGGAACAACACACTGGAAAGTCACATGACACAAACACAGAAACACCAGAACATAACGTAACAACTTTCAAGTTCATTTGGACAACCCAGTACCATTACCCAGTAACATTAAAGAACTAAGTAATCCATATTTAAACAACAATTAATATATTTGTTATTCTGAGCAACTTTTCTAAATGAATTTTAAATCTAAATGAATTTTTTTTCCCAAATTTGAATAAATTTTTTTTTATCAGACTCTCATAGAATA
Organism: Danio jaintianensis; assembly: GCA_903798115.1. Taxonomy (NCBI): domain Eukaryota; kingdom Metazoa; phylum Chordata; class Actinopteri; order Cypriniformes; family Danionidae; genus Danio; species Danio jaintianensis. The sequence goes on along the minus strand of CAIGQV010017602.1, from coordinate 3,518,877 downwards.
AAACAAATATAACCATTTTACTCCAACTCATACCTAAAACAAAAGCAAATACAGAGAAAACATTTCCAAGTGGTTGTATACAAAAGCTGTATACACATTTACGCACACATATATGAAATTACAGGCCACATATTACAAAACAGCATATGAATTTATTCCACCAATGGCCCTCAAGCTCAGCTAATGTAAAACCACCAACACCGCAACACTTTGCCCCATTGTTTGTTAATTTCTACTTGAGTTTTATGGAACAATGCATCTCTGTATAATTATTCTAATGTGCATTCACATAAACAAGCGGATTTAATATACAGTCACTTACTCTGGCGAATACATTAGCACTCGAGCACAAAGTGTGTTTGGGTGGAAAACGGCACAGTTTATCCATAGGTGCTACAAACGCTGAAAAATATGCTCACATTGCACAGTACTTCTGTTTAAGGTTTTAAAAATGCACTTTGTCAGGCAAATAGATCAATACACTAATGATAAAACTATTAGGAATGAATGAGGCCCTTTCGACACAGTTTTCTGAATTGTGTGTTAACTGTTGCGATACAAAACTGGTGTAATGTGTTCATTCTGAATCAGGTTGTTCATTGACCTTATTAGCAGTGAGCATCAATGTGACAAACACAGCATTGCCTTCACTGACTCACTAGCCCTTGTCACTATCGGTTATTCATGTCATTCTCTTCCAATGTCAGCAAACATAATCGTGCAAAACATATGTTACATTTCCCTGCTGATCACATCAGATGGCTAATCTATGGCTATAGATTTACTCCATATCTATTATGAATTGCCAAGCTGGCAGGAAAAATGCGGCAGCAAGGAGCTTGAGATTGTGTTATAAAACTTTGCAACAGCAGTTCTGTGTCAGTATGATGATATTACGCAATACAAGGCTGACAACAGCAATCCAGTTTCATAATAAACACATTTCACCCATCACACAATTTTAATATTGGGTCAGTCGTTTTCAGGATGCAGAGAATTGAATTGTAAACTAGGGCAGAGATGTTTAGCTAAACATTCAAACATTTACAAAGTATGTTTTCTCCTTGATATTTAAAACTTGCTAATTATATTTTGCTCAATAAAATGACTTAACGGAGCTAATGACACTTAATGACAGTTGTCAAAAGCATGCATTAAATTTTGTTCACATTCATGACATGTCAGGTGTCATGACATTCCTTTGAATACCCCCTTCAAGTAAAGTGTTACCCAAAATAGGCATAAAGCAGAAATTTTATTTTCGTATATAAAACCTGGATGAATGTTTTAAGTGTGTGTGTGTGTGTGTGTGTGTGTGTGTGTGTGTGTGTGTGTGTGTGTGTGTGTGTGTGTGTGTGTGTGTGTGTGTGTGTGTTATTTTTGAACATTTTTAGCTCATTTTAACAAACTGAGATATTCTTGATAACTGATAATTCCTCAGTATATAATGTGATATGAAATGTGCATACCATTACATCTCTAAATATTAAAATTAATACATTTATTAAAAATGCTGTTAGTCAAAATATTTAATTAAAATTTTCATCATTTTACGCATAATAGTTTTAACTAATTTCATCAGTTGCTATGATAACAGAACTTTTTTTTTTCCTAGTCTTTTTGCAAGATACTAGTATCCAACTTAAAGTGTGATTTAAAGGCTTAACTAGGTTAAATTGGTTAACTAGGCAAGTTAAAGTTAGTTAAAGTTAAAGTGGTTTGTTCTGTAAGGAATCGAAAAAAGAAACTTAAGGGGACCAATAATACTGACCATAATTATAAAAAAAACTGCTTTTATTCCAGAAAAACTAAAACAAATAAGAGTTTCTCCAGAAGAAAAATATTATAGGAAATTCTGCGAAAATGTCAATCCTCTGTTACAGTAAGCATAACTTTCAAATATTTGAAGAAAAATAAAATAAATTGAATTAAATTTCACAGGAGGGCTAATAATTTAGCAATCAACTGTACATTTCTATTGTTAAGTTTAGATTTACTAATGTAGATAAAATACCTTATTGTAAAATACTACCAAATCATTCACCAACGCTCTGGAACTCTCTCCCACACTCAATCTGCTGCATCAATAATATTTCAAAATTTAAGTCTCTTTTTAAAACGTTCTTATTTGCTAAATGTTACAATCATTATGTTCTTTAGTTGTATTTGTTCTCTTGCCTTTGTTATTCCTTTTATGTATTATTAATCTGCTATTTTCTGTACCCTTTTATGTTGTTGTTTTTTGTAAAGCATCCTTGAGCACTGGAAAAGCACTATAAAAAATAAACGTATTATTATTACTATTGTTATTATAAGACATGTGCAAAAAATAATAATAAAAATACATTGCACCTTCATTATACAATATGTATATCAAAAGTACTACTTGGGGATGACTGAATCAGCTAATTATAGCTGAAATGGCACTGAAATGGCAGTTTGAACTGATCTACAAAAATGAATCAAGTCGAAAACAGTTTTCTCTACATTTTAAAAGCTTAATGCTTTCATACTGGTGACTACCCTAATGACACAGTCTTTAGGAAACCTAATGAAAAAATGATAAATGCATTAAAATAATTACAATATCCAAGACATTTTAATTAATTTACTAAATCATAGTAAATATTCAAATTATAATATACATAATCACAAATGACAATCTGAACTAACAACAGATCTGAGTACATGAGCATATGTCTAACTGTCAAACTGATACAGAACGCTGACCACGAGTTAATTGTCTAAACTATATATTGCGGTCTAAAGAGCAGGGATAATGAAAACTCAGACAGCAGGACAGCAGCCAGTACTGCTGATGCTACCCAATGGTTAGCTCCTAATGACTTAGCATCTTTTAAACAAGATCAAGGAGGAGGTTTTAACCAGATTATCAGCGAGATGAGGGATTTTGAGGAGACACGGCAGGACGTCCACGGCATGTTTACATATCTATTCCATTAGTTTAGGGCTTTACAGACCCGAACACCTGCAATGAAAAGACTGCAACGCTTAGATGTCCCTGCCAATGAATGAAGAAACAAATTCTAAGTTTTTAAAGATTTTTCACAAGAATGTACAGTTTAGTTATGGCTAATACATAGTAGTTGAGCAAAGTGTGCCAGATTACAGTAGGACACAGTGTTGTATGTGTCTGTGTTGTTGCATGATTTTCATAATTCCTCTAGTGAATCTGGCACTAAAGCAATGCATATAGCACTGTCTGAAGAGAATCCAATGTAGGTTTTATTACAGTATATATGCATATTTTATAGTCATACTGTACTGTATATATTTCAACAGCACAGCCACTGCCCTTATCTGCATGCTTAGTATATTTCAATCATTTGCTCTGACTCAAAGTCTATATAGAATCATAGTCAAACTCCCAAAACGTCAGGATAAATAAAACTGAGATGGCAGATACCCTGGAAGAAATATTGCTTAAGGGCAAAATGTACACAATGCTAAACATATTCATGAAAAAAATGTTACATATGGAGTATTATTTATGTGCTGCATGCTAGGGGAGTTGTCTGTGGCTACATTTACATTACATGCTTCAAGTGACCCAATTCGTTTTTTTTCTCCCCTCAAATGTGGCACAGAACTGATATGAGTCACGAACGTGTGTGCAGGATTCCAATATTGTCTGCTCGGTTTTAGGTGTCATTTATGTGTGGAAATAAATCTGATATGTGCATTGCATCTGCTATGTGAGTGAACAGATTGGATTTACCCTTCATTGCGAGTTGTACCACATTGAAAAAGCGTAGGCAATTGACATCAACTTGGACACCATCCGTGATCAGGTGACTCTTTCCAAAGGTGCAATGGAGGAAGAAGGCTTTACTCTTTTTTTTTTTGCACCTTAAGAGACCATGTTTTGCTGACCTTTAAAAGATGGTGTGAATACCAAAATTGTGTATTATCATACAGCTTTCATAAAATGGCACCATTTTACTTTTGGAGGTCAGCAGACTATCAGTCAAAAATCTGAAAAGACTTCTATCAAAAATATAAAAAACAAAATAATAATAATAATAAAAAACTTACCAATCCCAATTTTTTGATCAGTAGTATATATTGACCTTGGGTTGTTTCACCACACAATACAGTGTAAATGCAGATATCTTATAGGTCAGTGGTTCTCAACCATGTTCCTGGAACCAAAACCAAAAGTTGTGTACTTATTTTATTGATGAAAGCTTGAAGTACTATCTCGGGTCAAAAATACTTTTGCAAATGTTAGCAAAGAAGCCAATGCCGAGACAGTGTCAACTGGGCATGCTCAAAGATCATAGGATGAGTGCAGCCAACACAAGCATGTCAACAAAAACGACTGCAAAGCTAACCGATTCTATCACTAAATGGAAATTCAAAGACTGCAGAGACCCATAAACATTGTTCAGGACCATACCAGTTACCAGAGGCAAACTACTGATTTGAGAATACATTAATTATATGACATTGAAAAAATAAACAATTTTTAGGCAGAAGGAACATTTCTCTCTTCGTGTTGACGTGAGTTTCTTCCGGGTGCTCCGGTTTCCCCCACAGTCCAAAGACATGCAGTGTAAGTTACCCAAGTGATTGGGTAAACAAAATTGGCCGTAGTGTATGAGTGTGTGTGTGTGTGAAATGAGTGTATGGGTGTTTCCCAGTACTGGGTTGCAGGTGGAAGGGCATCCGCTGTGTAAAACATATGCCGGAATGGTTGGCGGTTCATTCTGCTGTGGTGACCGCTGATAAATAAGGGATTAAGCCGAAAGAAAATGAATCAATGAATGATTTGGCAGAAGGCACCACTAGACATCAGTAAGTTACCAAAACTACCTCATTGTAACAGTGCAGCTAATTGATGACAAGTGGCATCTGCACTCATTCACTTTATGAAAGTTAAAAATAATAAAAAATAATAATATAATTAAACTAGAGGATCTGATTGTCTTGCAATTTTTTATTTTAACACTGTACATTTACAGTTCAATCATACATTTAAAATTTGTGATTAATCTAGAACAGGGGTGCCCAAACTTTTTCGTATGAAAGGCCAAAAACCAAATATCATTGAGAGCCGTGGGCCGAAGGTAAATATACCAAACTATATTACATTAAAGTTGCCATGAGTAATTTGCTAATTTATTTCATAATATTTCTAAATCAATTGACAGCCCTAAGGGGTGGCGCAGTGGGTAGCGCTGTCGCCTCACAGCAAGAAGGTCGCTGGTTCGAGCCTCAGCTGGATCAGTTGGCATTTCTGTGTGGAGTTTGCATGTTCTCTCTGTGTTGGCGTGGACTTCCTCCAGGTGCTTCGGTTTCCCCTACAGTCCAAAGACATGCGTGAATTGGGTAAGCTAAATTATCCGTAGTGTATGTGTGTGAATGAGAGTGTATGGGTGTTTCCCAGTGATGGGTTGCAGCTGGAAGGGCATCCGCTGTGTAAAACATAGGCTGGATAAGTTGGCGGTTCATTCCGCTGTGGCGACCCCTGATTAATAAAGGGACTAAGCCGAAAAGAAAATGAATGAATGACAGCCCTAATATTATATATAGGCATAAATAAAATGTTAATTATACTTTTAAACATATGAAAAAAAAGAGAAAATGATCATGCTCATAAAAGTATTCCACATCTGAGATTCAACTGATTTCCCCCAGCAGTCCTTATTTGGCACAGAAGTAACCCACAAAGCGATCTGAACCTCTGAGAAAGCGAGATGATTTCAATAAAACCTCTGCTATCATAATATTGGAGTAGGATCTGAACTGTAGAGACATGAAGGCACACTCTGAATCTCTGCTGTGGTGAAGCCCTCAGTCTTTGATCTGCGAATAGAGGACAGGAGAGACTGCTGATCCATTTCCTCTTTCCCTGTGACCCATTTTCCTGCGACTCGAGCTACAGAAAGATTGCATACAACCCCTGGACCCTATAAAAACCTTCTTCCTGTGGACACAAGCGATGCAATCGAATTATTTTTTAGCTTTAAGCTTATGATTCTAATTTATACACCCAAGCAGATGGACGAATGGCAGCTTAGGTTGCGTATTTCAATGCATCCATGAATAAGGGCTTTTGCGATCCAGTTGTAATTAAATCCTGCATCTTGACAAGCAAGAGGCCGCGGCGAGACAGACATAATTGCAGCCTTTGAGATATTCATGCGCAAACTGCTTTGTATACTGTGACAGCTTAGCAGGTTCAGCCAACACAAACTTGAGTCTAATTAATTTGAATCAGTAATTTGCATAACTAAATCAATTCTCATAATCACGAGGCGTTTCACCCTCAGCAATAAACATCTGTGTCCTTTGTGGTTTATTACGTTCGCCGTGAAAAACGGAGCTGAGCTTTAGGTATGCACATGTACGTCGAGCAAACACTTTCTATAATAAATATTTTACATTTGCACTTTTATTCAAAAATATTTAACTGCATATTTTATGCTAATGTTCCTCTGAGGTTTGCCAGCACGTGAAGCTTGATGAGGAAATGGAGCAGTCGTGCCTGTAAGCGGCATGTTCTGCAGAGTTGCAGAATTACAGCGGATAAAAATTCTAATCTGGAAGCGACTTGGCATGACGCGTGTTGTTCATGGAAAAAACCAAAAACAAACAAACAAACAAACAAACAAACAAACAAACAGTAAAAACTATAACAAAACCAACAAACAAAGCAAAGCAATTTGTAAAAAGCAAAAACAAATTAAAGTGGCTGTTTTTGGTGTACTTTTTTCCTGTTGTTAATTTGTATATTTTAAATATTACATTTGAATTTGTATTTTTTATGATTTATAGGTCGATAATCTTCTGGCAAATAGACTACCAATAAAAACTAGCCTTTGGGCTAATTTGGGTAAGTTTTGGGTACATGCTTGGGATTAATGTACACTGTCCCTTCATAGTGAAAAATAAACAAACAAAAAAAATCATTTTCTTAATAATTAACATGTAAAAAAAATATGACAAAAAAAACATGCATATGCAAAAATCATTTTAGAAAAACTTCAACTATGACTTAAACAGCAAGCCAAAACAAAACAAAGAAACAAAGTGCAACTAAAAAAAAATCTGAGGTCGCACTGGTAGCGACCAGCTATTCGAGAAAAAAAAAATGTTTGGTTCAACAGTCAAAAAAAAATAATATTTCGATAAATGTCGTTAATGAAATATTTATAAGGATATGATCTTGCTTTTTCGTTATATCGATACTCTCTCTCTCTCTCTCTCTCTCAGCAGCAGCAGTTGACACACGCTGCATAAGGTCACTACACACTACACAACCCCATCTCCTTGGTATCCAGTGGCAAAATGACAAGTACTGAACCCCACGCTACCAGTTTTAGTTGTTGCAGATTTGCGTGTTGTTCCTTTATTAAAATGTCTTTTATTTGTTTAATCTCTCAAGTTAATATAGGCTATAGGGTAACAATCTCCCTCAAAGATTTTGGAGTTCAATAGCATGCAGTAGGCTATTGACCAACACCCGACTGTATAAAGTTTACACCTATAGGCCTACAGCTCTGGTGTGTTATGAATTGCATGTTTTATATGACAGTGAGACATGCTACATTTAGTTTTTATTGTAAAATCTACATTATAACCCAGTAGCCTACACAGTGAAATAATATTTACTGAATGGCTTGCCTATTGGCAGCGTATAGCCGTTAAGCTTAAATAGGCAAAGTATTTTTTTTTATTAATATTAAAACAAATTAGGCGTCACGGTGGCGCAGTGGGTAGCACGTTCGCCTCACAGCAAGAAGGTCGCTGGTTCGAGCCTCGGCTGGGTCAGTTGGCGTTTCTGTGTGGAGTTTGCATGTTCTCCCCGTGTTCGCGTGGGTTTCCTCCGGGTGCTCCGGTTTCCCCCACAAGTCCAAAGATATGCGCTATAGGTGAATTGGGTAGGCTAAATTGTCCGTAGTGTATGAGTGTGAATGAGTCTGTATGGAAGTTTCCCAGTGATGGGTTGCAGCTGGAAGGGCATCCGCTGCATAAAACATATGCTGGATAAGTTGGCGGTTCATTCCGCTGTGGCGACCCCAGATTAATAAAGGGACTAAGCCGAAAAGAAAATGAATGAATGAATAAAACAAATTAAAAACTAGCAACCTTTTGATTTTTATTTTTTTTCGTTTCCGTATATTTTTATCAAACAAAAATTTATTAATTGTAATAAATTGTATTTTGGTTTTAATTTATTAGAAATTTAATAGCCTTTATTAGGCTACACAACTTCTACATAACATTGGCTCTGATTGTGTTTTTTACAGATATCCTACAGATAGACTTTTTGGCTGGAAGACATTTATACCTGTTAATTTCAGTGCTGTATTTTGATAGATTTCGCAAAGGCTTCAGCTATTCTGTCAACTGGTACCAGCCTCAGTTTCGTGACTTGACGCTTGTGTGGCATCTACCTATCGATGTCTGGATGATAGTGAGAGCGAGATGAGACCTCCGATTCGATGTGGCTGCACGTCACACGATACTTTACTGCAAATCTTGAATATTGGCTCATCTAAATTGGCTTTTCATTCGATTGAAAGCCGAAATATTGCCAGACAGATAAAGTAACTTTCGGTTTTGGAAGAGAGTGGCTTTACTGATAAAAGACTGGACATAAACAGTTTGTGGAAAAAAACACACACAGGATACACTCTATTTATTACTGATTTATTTAACATTCGACGCACAAAAATTAAGTGCAAAAAAGAAAGGCGTAACTTTGGAAACAGTGATCACTGCGATTTCTGTGGTTGCTTTGTTTCTCTGCGGTTGACTTGTCAGTGGCGCAAGATTGCTAAATCACTTTTGTTTTAATCAGAAAATAAGATTATATAGCCTAATTTATTTATTTAGGGTTTAGTTTAAAGTAATTTATAAATATATAAATTATTTAGTTACTTTTTGGATTTAGGCATAGGCAGAGTATAATATTTAATTTTACTTAAAAATACAAAAGATTGTGTGGTTTAGTTTTTTTTTTTTTTTTGCTGGCACTTTATTGCATGTTGAATGTTACAATCACAAAGACTTGTATTAAACAAGTGCACTACCACAAGATGCTTTTGTTGATGTAAATATATACCTCATTTTCATAATCTAGCCTTGTTTATCCTTAATATAAATACAAAATTGTATACTATGCGATGCGGTCAAAAATTTGCGTGCACCTAAATTTTCTGCTTGTGCACCTAAGAAAAAATGTTAGGCACACCAGTACAACCGGTGCAAAAAGCTGTGAAAAATTATTCTTGAATCGGTGATAAAAACAAAGCACTAAAACAGAAACTATTTAGCATAAGAGCATAACATTTACAACAAACAGTGAAAGGAAATTAAACATTCTGTTGCAAGGCCAACATGAAAGTCACGTGTGAGAAACGAAAGCTAGGGGGGCTTAAAAAAAAGTGCTATGACACCCCCAACAGTGTGTTCTCCCGCAGATCAGTACAGATGTCATCCCATGGCACCATGTCTGCCGTTCCACCGTGTTCCCAGTGTAATTATCTAGATTCAGAGTCGCTGGAGGAGTATTGGCTCCCTGTGGCAGCAGAACTCCCCATCTGGTCATACATGCATCTTGCATGTTAAATGCTTTCAATCTCCTTCTCCCGCCAGCCAGATTGCAGGAGAAATGACATCACTGATCCTTGAACTCTGATGAAAAGAATGTTATATCCAACTGACACTGCCATCACCCCTAATTACATGGCTGTACTAAGCAATCACATACCTTCAGCCGTGACTGGTATGGTTTTCTTAGACACTTTTTTTTTTTTTTGGAAGAACAGAGTTCCATAAAAATTACATTTTTTATGGACTAAATTGAAATTATGGATTAAATAATAAATAAAAAATACTTTATAGTATGTTCTTATTTTTTGTCAGTTAAATCTTTCATCAAATTAAACTTTACAAGTAATATCAAATTACATTTTCAATTTTAGTTTCATAATACCCTCCAACCAAAAATAAAATAAAATAAAATAATAATAATAATAATAATAATAATAATAATAATAATAATAATAATAATAATAATAATAATAATAATAATAATGTTACAGTGGCATAAAAAACATGTTCTCATGCTATACTGATCCTATTTAAAGTGTTGTTTTATGCTCCACTTAAAATTGTAAAAACAAAATTGGGTTGCAATTAGGGTTGTCAAAACTATCGACTTCAGTACCAATCAATAGTGAAAGTTTAACAGCCATTGTGTTCACATGCACAAAATATATCACAGCACTCAAATGTAAGCAGAGAATCAACATTTTTAAAGCGTCGTTCATCGACACTTAACAACCCTACTTGAGATAATAATTTCACATTTTATTATGACTAACTGTGTAGTCCTATTTACATAATTAATAAAAATCACAGACATTTAAAAAAAATAAAGGATTCACTTTTCTTGATCTAACAAACCACCTTCATGAATCCCTGTTTGTAAAACTCCAGCCTGTTTTAACTCAAATCAATATTCCACAACCACGTATTTAGTTAAATCTGCAGCTAGATGGACTAACGCGCAGTCATCTAATGCTAATTGCAAAACAAACCCCAACAGGGTGATCAAAGCACCACTGTTTTGCACTCGGGTCTTAATCATCCCTGTATAATCGGATGATAATGACCAGCTAACTGTACATGATCCCTTATAACAGTACTTTTCATCAGTACACATTTACAGAAGATAACAAGCTATTTAAATGAAGGAAAACACACATTTATCACAGTAAATCTCCTGTGCGTGTCCCCTAGTTCAAATACAGGCCCGTTTAAGCTGACTGATAGCCACACTGATGCTATCAGTTCATACACAGAATGTATCTTACACTGTCAACTATAGCCAAGCTAATGAAATCGCAATGACAAGGCTGACTCAGTGAGTAATCTAATATGATATTTATGTAACTGAATAAAATCCGTGTGCAGATCGTATCTGTCGTTGTTTGTCTCTGGGCTTGATTCTGTCCTGCTTTACCAGCGCTGACAAAAGGAAGGTGACACAGTGCACTGCGCTATGCTCTACATTACACCCATGCTTCGCTAATGCTGATTTGTTTCGCTAATTAGTCCAATCTCATATCTACAGCACCCCCTTAGCTAATGACGTTGAGAGAAAAATATTTTCATGTGGCATCTTTTCATATTGGTGTCTCAAATTCTGCACTTTGCTGATTGGGGACTTCAATGAGGGACATGATACTGTCATCTTCCTCCCTTGTCAGAGCGATTAAATTCATTAAAAGCTCTTCAAGTAATTGTGACTCATCTATAGCAGAGCAAATATTCAATTAATACAGACAATTTAATAACTGTGATTCCCTCAATCCTAAGCACATAACCTTGATGCATGTCTGCACTTGATTAATTGCTTTTCTATTCTGAGGTCATTTTAATTTCCTTTAACTATTCATTAGTCCATTTATCATGCTGTGGAGAGCCTGGCAATGTAAACTCCTCTTTGACAGAAACTCAAACACATATGGTGGGACTTCGAACGCACTTAGACTCTTTATCAAGGACCGCAGTTCAGCGCGTCACATGTTTGAAACTGATATGTCACTGTGCAGGGAAAAATGATTTATCTTTACACGTGATATGCATGTTCCAGCAAATCACAAAACAGGACATTTCAAAACTTTTGAAGCATGTTTGGCTTTTATAATGTACAAATGACCTGGTTTATTGTACTACGCACAGTATTTATGTAATACATAAGTTTACCCTTTTCCAAAAAATAATAAATAATAAAAATAGACATTATGCTTTCCAAGCATCATTAAACCACAGAGAGTTGTCTGCTCAAATCTGTCACTATCACTTTCCGATTATGATTATGTTTGGGGTATGGCTAATTGTGGATCAACTTTTTTTTACACGATGCAGAAAGGGTAAAATGTTCTTAAAAACTGTAATAATAACAATAATACACTGATTAAAGGTATGTATCTATACAAAAAAGGGCAATTTTAGACAATTACAAAAAAAATTAAATTGTAGTTTTTCACCTCAAGGACATTTTATGCTCAACTTGAATTATCTGAACTTGCACAGAAGATGCGATCTGCAGCATATTTGTCACACATTCAGTGTTATTTGTACCACCAGGCAGAAATTTGTCTATATTTGAGCATTTGCATTGACTTTGTATGTAATCTAATCTACTTGCACAAATACTTAATGTTGCTTTTAAAATGAACCCATGGAAAGTGAGCACAAAAAACTTAACTCTGTAAAATAATGTTGAACATAGTCTTTTTTAGAATTCATTTCAGAATGAAAGGTTTTCAGTGCAAATTAAATCTAAATTACAAAAAATGAACCCAACAACCTATTTCATAAGGTTTGCAATGTCAAGGGTGCTTTTGCCAAATTACTATGCAGTGGATTATTATTGCTCCTCCTGTGTCTGATTGGCTCTCTAGCCATTGACTGATCTGTGTGAGTATGACACACTGCCTCCACACGCATGACCTCAGTTACTAACAGCTGAAGCTGTCCTCTCACCATTCACAAACAAATGATAGTGCTTGTATATGGTCAGTTGATGCATAAAATGCACATTTTTCCCCTCCAGATCAATTTTTATAACCTAAAAAATCTATATGAACATCATATATGAAATGTCTATAAACGCATAGCCAAAGAAATGTAATTAAAGGCATTTTTGTAAAACAATTTCGAAAAAACTTTTGATGTTGACTACTGTGTATGAAGAGATGTCAATATATAAGAGACATATGAAAATATAAAGAGAAATATGAAAATATATGCCAAAAAATGTACAGTATAAGAAAAAATAATGCTCAGAGTCAGACATTTCTAGGATTACCTGAGAAATTTAAATGAATATTAACATGAAATTAGTCCTGCAGTGTGAAATACCTTGGAAATATCAGAGATTTCAAACAGAATTTTTATAATTATTATGAATGCAGCCAAGTATAGAATAACACATTCCAGCAGCTATCATCTACACAGACACACAGTTGTTGTGAAGTACGATACAGGTTCCTCACATCAAAACACCAGTGGCAAACAGTACAATTTAAACTAAGCACCATAATTTATTGTCTCCTCCATTTTGTATCTAGCATAAACACTGACCTAGATGAGTTTTTTTTTTCCACCAAAGTAGCACTTTCACAGTTGATCTTAGCACTTTGAAAGTAGAAACAATGTTTTCTTTTGCCAAACAGCTCAGCGCAGAGATAATGCAGACATCAGATAAGACATGGCTTTACCTTCCGGCCGCCAGTGTTGAGCCTTAGTGGTGTCAAGAAGGGATCAAATATCATATGGCTGGTCTCGATGTTGACTGGAGACTGTCTCTTCCCCACAGAACACAGATTCCAGGCTGAATTTACAAGCCCCCAGAACGATGGCACTGCAACAAGACAAAACACACAGGGATTATATGCAATATTCATCAAATCATCATAAACTTCAAAAAGCGGAAAAACGGGTAAATCATTGATAGTTGGTTTTTAAGGTTGCATTATTTATTACACCACAAAAGAAAGAAAGAAAGAAAGAAAGACAGATCTATAATAATAATAATAATGATAACAATAATATTAATAATATTAGTGACAATATTATTATTATTATTATTATTATTATTATTATTATTATTATTACAATCTACATCAGTTTAGAAGTTAAAAAAGGTAAAAATAAAAAAAGAACAAAAAGGTCTATGAATGTGTAATCCACTGTACAATGCAAAAGAAGATTTTCTTTGATCAGATGTTATATTAGTAAAACATTTGCATATAATATGCAATTTGTAAAATTGATTTAATTGATTTCAAGCAATTAAAATATCAGCATCACTCTATCCTTTGCTTTAAATGCATTCAACATTCCGTACAGCTAACCCAATATTATTAGTAGGTATCAAAGCAATGACATTACCATGCTCTTATTTCACTTACAGTGTGTTAATATAATTACCAGCAATCACTGAAACACTCTGACGCCTATTAAATTAGATTGTACGATCTAGTTTTTCTTTTTACGAGTCTATTAATGGCTAAGGCTCTTAGCTACAGTTTCAAATGCCGTCTTCCACCAGAAGATGGCAGGTAGATTTGTAGCAGTCTGCAATGATGGAAAATGTAAAAAATGTTACAGCTGCCCCAGGTCTCCCTTACTCAAAACTCTTTCATGCGCACAAGCCAGTCGGAGCAACAATATCCCTCTGTTCTTTTAAATAACTTTACTCAACATCTGCAGCATCATTCCAGCAGTCCGTGACATTTTCAAGCAATTTAGACGATTTATACAAAGTGCTCGGCTTGGCATTTTCACAGCGTTGTGCTACATGCACCTCCAGCTGACAACCATTACATGAGATGATTGGCAGTCTGCAAACTAGGATATTTTATTTTATTTTTATCAATAATTAGTCAGTGGTAGATAGAGTCAGTCAGTGTTATGTTTAAGGACCTCCAAGCTTGCACCTTCTATCATCTACAATTCCACTCATTTTGGTTGGTCGACTTGACCTAGTTAGCATAGCAGAAAAGCCACGATTCAAAACACAATTCATAATGTTTATCCCACCGCAATGACATCAGCACTCCTGCCCTCGTTTCAGGCCTCCGAATAAGTCTAAAGACTATTCATAAATCCCAGCTCCCATTGTCCCGATGCAGGGAGAAGCAGGTGGTCTCCAAACCATATTTTTCATGTCGCGGGGCGCCATCATTTGAGGCTGCATTTTCCTGAACAAGCACCACCTGCTGTTTTCAGTCATACGAGCACTCAACAGTTCTCATTGAGACGAGAACTTGACAAAGTAGCAGTGTGTTTGCACTCTTTAGTACATGGAAAACCAAATACGCAGACAGGACGTGTAATCTGTGCAATGAAGGCTTGCATATTGTTCCGTGACAATGCTTGATCAACAAAAGTGTGGCTCAACGACTGAGTAGTTTTCTGATTAATAAAAGTACTGCTGGTCGGTGTGGTCAGTCATCGCCTCAGCAGCGTTTACTCAAAATTAACAGCCGGCTGCTATTCCACTCTCATTTCCTGCCAAAAATACAATTGCTGCATTAGATTAGAGAATGAAAATGGACTTGGGGGAAAAAAAACAAAACAAAACAAAAAAAAAAGATTGAGTCATCTCTAATTTGGGAAAGCGTTGAAATAGGTTGTAATGTCTGCCAAGACGCGGGCTGAAGAATGGAAAATAATTCAGATAATTCATTGCTTCTAGATTGGTCACTGAACAGACAGGAAATCCATAACTGGAATAGGGACTGAAGTGTAAGGAATCGATCCACTAAACACAGGTGACATGTCATAAATGTCATACTTATTACTCTTTGGTAGCACAAAAAGAAAAAGCCCAGGCAGCAGCTTTTCATCTTTGGCATTAATACATGCAAGATAATTTTAAACATTCTATAAATCAATGATTTTAATGTTTGTGCACATAAATAACATACTGTAGGGAATGATTAATGGATTAACGATTTAAATTTAGCTTGTCCCTCATAGATATATCATGTGACTTCAGACGAGTCATTATGTAGCATACTGAATCATCTGAACCACTTTTAGATTCATTTGAACGTACCGTTAGAAGCTTAAAATCAGTTTTCCACTAAATCAAACAAGTGCCTCAAAAAAGCATTCCAGGATACATTTCCCAAGTATAAAATAGATTTAAAATAACTTTAGAGGTGACACATTTTCCCATATGTATTTTCCAAATCCAATATTTAAAATCTGTGAATATGATTTACACATAAATAATATCCCTTAAAAACTGCAAAAGGAAACTGGAGGGGACAATTTTCATGGATTAAGGACTTAAATTTAGTCTGAGCTTCATATAAATCTATTGTGACTGTTCAAATTAGAGTACTGATATGTTTGGTGTTTTTGCAGTTTTGCAGATTTCGATTTTCTAATAAGTATAATTGACAGCATATACAAACAAAATACACTTTTATAGCATTTTCTTCTTAATAATTAAAAAAAATATTACAGCATTTTAAAATAAATGTAAGAATTGTAATAATCATTATTAAACTAAACTACTGTTTTTCCCAAATTTTGTATGTGCTTATAAAATACTTTTTGATTAATATTTGTATGTATAGTTTTGTACTATTATGTTATAGATACTTATTTTCAGCCTTTTTTTATTGTTCTGGTAAAGCACTTGCTTACAACTTAAATATGGCTAATCTTTTCTCTTTATCTTAAAGGAATTTTGACTGTCTAGCAAAATGTTTTACTTATGCAGCAAATGTTACATTTTACTCACAAAAAAAATAATAATAATAAATAAAAAAAATCAATTAAATTACATTTTAAACCTGATAATATTAATCTGTCAAAATTTTTGCTGTCAGTTAACCTGGAGCAGAGGTCGACCCATTTATCACTTCTGCTGCTGGGTAGTCCGGACTGTAGAGGACAGAAGAGGCAGATCTGCTCTGTTATCTTCCCAGACAAGGGGCACATTTCTTTATGTATGGGATAGGCTTGAAAAAGGTTGTGTGTAAGAGGACACGAGATTAAACAACTCAAGTGCTCATGGTAACAAATCGCGAACATGGTGCTGCTGCTTTAACATTGCAATGCAATGCAAACTTCCATGGCAACATGCTATCATGTGGCTGTGCATGTCTCTGTTATGCAAACAATATAGACAGACAGACACCAGTCAGGCTAATCATGTGAAAAAACACAGATAATATATTTCTAATACATATCTACCAAATGCCATCAGAAGACTGATTATATAGTGTACTGAGATTCAGACGAACTTCTTGCAGGTTCTAACTGCAGAGAAAATGCATTTAGCTGGCCACAAACCGTGTGACATTGATCTAGACATTGTTCAAATGTAAATATAAAGATAAATATCTTTATCTGATAAGTATGTAAATGCAAAGTTTATATACTTAAAATACAGCTTTTTTTTTCATTTTCTAAAAGGCAGACAGTTTGTAGATTACATGAATGCACGTTGCATGTCATTACATTAAATCCTTAAAGGAAACCATTCATATTTCACTGGAATAAACCGTTTTCACGCATTAATTATATGATTTTTTTTCTGAAATGTAAAGTTTTGGGCAAAAAATCAACAACATACTTCAAAAATATTGCATTCCAAGGGTGACAAAAAAAACATGTAAATGCAAAATGGCATGAGAGTGAGTAAAAGCATTTTTGAGTGCTTGGTTTAATTGCTTCTTTCTCTGTGTGACTGGACACATCAGAGATGGTCTTTAAAAAGACAGAAGAGCTTGTTCTGTTTAATGACCAGTAAAAACTCACTTAAAATTCAAATATCCACTTCAGTGCAATCCTGCAAGCTTTTTATCTTTTAAGGCCTGAGGACCCATGAAAGTTTTAACTTCCCATTAACATAATATATTCAGTTTAATTATGTTATTTTATTAAACAATATTTTATGTCTAATGTGTTTATAATCAAAAATAATTAATGTTTCAATCAATGTGTACACTAAGCATATAGACTATATGTGCATATATTAAATATGAAAGGAGAATAGAGAGAAAACATTGCATTCCTTAATCTAATTGTTCTCAAGGCACAGATTTTCTGTTTAGTAATTTGTTAAACCATCCATTTAAGTACATTATTTGTAATATATCTGCATATGCAGTGTACTTAAAGGAAAGCTATCATCAAATATATTAAATCAAGTTAATTTACAGTGTTATTCACTCACAGAAAACTCTTAGGATCGACTCTCAGGATCACAAGGGTTGAATTCTGTTCTTTGACATAAAAAAACAGCTGAAGAAGAAAAGGCTAGCACTTACAGAATAATTATTGCCTTTTCCTTTGTAACAGCTGAAGCTTGTGTTCTGATCACCCTTAAGGTTTACTCCAGTTCAGGGTCGAGTGAAGCCAAGCACGAGGACTGAGACACACTTGCACCAATTAAGACAAGCATTAATTATTTCCACTCCAGATCTCGCCACAGAATCATAGAGCCTCTGCCCCTAAACGCAACTGACGGCAAGAGAATAGCTACACACTTACCATTCAAATGAAAGAGTAAAAGGTATTTCCTAATGGAGAGAAAAAGGAAAGTGTGTGCTAAAGCAGCGAGTTTGGAACGCGCAGGAGGCATCCAGATAAGGGATCCCTGGGTATCTTGAATAAACATCAAAAACTACCATCTGTTTTGATGTGCTGAAGCATATACAAAATACTAAGAGAAAACAAAGGGATAGGCTAGGAAACCATCTTAAAAAGTACTGAAACTAAATGCTTTCTCCTCGAATAACTAATCCTGAAACTAAGAAACTAACAGCACTACATCTTTCCTCAGCATATGATGGAACTGATAGAAATCAATAGCCATCAGCTTTCCTTATTTTACCTATGAACTATGCATGCATATACATGCATCTTAATTATTTTCAGAAGAGTTAACCATTTAGTAAGTACAATCAAATCGACATTAAAGACAAAAAAATTAAATTCTATTTATCAAAAAATATACAGAAAAATACTGATATCATCATTGATTTTGTACAGAACAAATCATTATTTTACACTGACTTTAGAAGCATCAAGTGACACTAAAGATTGGAGTAATGATGGCATAAATGCACCTCTAACAACCGTTTTAGCAATAAAACTATACTACCATTTCACTGATTTAGAAGCCAATTAAGAGACTCCTAAGTCACTAAAACCAAAGCACAAACTATCCTTATTAGACTGTTGCCGACGATCTGCATTGAAAAAAACATTTACAAATATTTGACCACAATAAGCTTAATTATTTTTCACTTAAAAACTCAACTTAATCACGCGGAGGTATTTCCATACAGTACATGTTTTCAAATGTATTTTTATATTTCTTTCAAAATACACAAAAAACTAATTACTAAAATATATTTTTGCAAATATATGAATATATGTATATTTTATAAATACACATTCAGCCATTTTTATATACTTTTCAAAATACAAAAGTTAAATATTTAAATGCATTTAATAATACATTTGCTTAATTATTTTCTAAGAAAATGCATTAATTTGTAACATTTACAAAAAACATTTAATGTCTGTAAAATTAAATCAAGGAGAATAATTGTTTGAATGCAATTCGCCACTTAGCGAAAATGTAAAAATCTTTATTTGAATGAGGGACTATATTATTATTTTGAAACGTTTGCATATGGCACTATAATATTCTCTATAGTATCATGTATATAATTATCTATAATATAATAAAGTTTTCATCAATAAATCTCTGACAGAGACAATTCTTAAATTCTACTCTGTACCTCACAAAAAACTGCTGTATTAAAGTATACTTCCAGACAGAACTGCAAAACAACTACATCACCTTGATATTAGCACTGGATTTGTTATTGCACCATTCATTTTAATACTGTAAAAAGAAAAAAAAAGAAAAAGTTCATAAATTTCATAAATCAATACAAAGTCACAGAAGTGGAGCAGCGCCAGATTTCCAATATCTAAACACACAGTTGGTCCGGTGCAAACTGTAGATCCAAAAAATAAATGAATGCAAAAGAAGTGTAAAAGACTGTAAAACTTGTCTTCAAGACAAACTCCATCTCAAAAACATTTAGCACTTTTTGCACTTTTCACTTGGTTTTTGCCCTCGAATGATCTATTAAATAAAATATTTTTGAGGAGATGTAAGCCCTGCATATCTATGTGCAGATTTTATTTCTGCTCGTTTCATAAGTTAATACACCCACATTGCGTATTTCAGCAATTTGGCAACTTGTAGACCCCACAGCATTTGTGCATTACATTTTTCCCCCACCAATCACAAAAGGACAGCCGTTTTGTGCTTGGAAAGTCAGGATGTGGTCTGAGTAATTTAGCGCGCTCTCTGTTAATTGGTGCAGTTCATCAAAGCGCTGCTTTATCAGGTGTAGCAATAGAGCAAACAGGAGTATCAGCCCTCATGTAATGATTAGTGGCTGGGACCAGAAATCACTCACAAGCTATCATTGTCTAGGTAAACAGTTCCAGAGGTAAAGTGGCGTCAGGCGTGCGGTCTGTCCATTTAAATGGCACACAGGACAGCTGAACCTCTTTGGACGTGTCCTCTAATGCCAGTGTAATCTCGGCACCCTGCGCCGATGGGCCTCATTAGTCTGGACCATCCCGAGAACAATAAACATGTCAGTCAAGTTAACTCCTCCTGTCATTTGTTAATGGGCAGGGAAATCTGACCTGGCGGCATAGAAGGCTTCTCGAAACGGAATACAAATGAGAATAAAACACCAGCATGGTCACCGTGAGCTCTGCAGTTTCTCCACAGGCGGCCGCATGTATGTCAGCTCCTCCACAACGGAAGCATCAACAGTGAAACACTCAACAGGAACCCCTTCTCTTGCTTGTTAATTGCCGGCTGCTTGTTTAGGAGGCCTGGCATCTCAGAGGAGTCCTTCAGCTCTTGCCTCCGCTGGATACACTGAAGATAGTCTTTCTCCTTGAGCACTGACAATAACCCCACGCAACCAAATGAAATACTCTTTGAAGGGATTTCATATGAAGCTCTATTGATATCTGCCCAGACTACTGCGTTTAGTTGAACTGAAATCTGAATTAAAATTGTTTCATAATTAATAAAAGGCCTCTGAAAATGCTCCAAGTTTTTCTTTCTAATTTTACATTTAAATATTTTCGTTACTTGTCTTTTTTACAATTATGAGTGAAATTTACTTGCAATTTCAGAATGGAATTTGTTTCCAAGTATTGTAATAGTAATACTTTCAGAATATTACTGTATACTTTGAGAAAAAAAATGAAGCATTGTCTCAATATATAAACAAAAAGAAACTTAATTCTTAGAATAAAGAAATTTATTCTTTATTAATGTTGTAAAATATGTTTATAATACAAATATACTGCATGCTAAAATACATTAACATTAAGAATACCATTCCAAGAAACATTCTTGTCATTACGAATCATTGTACTTTAAAAATATCAACATTACCCTCAGTTGATGAATTAAAAGTAGGGATGTGATGAGATCTCAAGCTTCGAGATCTCGCGAGACTAAATAGTGACGACATTTCTCGTCAAGGTAAAAAGTGTTCTCGTGAGTTGTGATGTTATGATGGACCGTGAGGGTGAATTTAGAAGGTTGAAGATTAAAGATTGAAGGCAGGATTGGATTTGAACCACACATCAAGTGCTTTGCACACACCAGGCTGGCCTCGGAGTTGAGCATCACTCATTTGCTTGGGCAGGTGAGTGTGATGTAGCCGCTTTTGTCTTCACCAGAGTTCAAAGGTTGCCGAGTCCAAAAGCAAAGGCTGCTACAACTGCAGCCACACACATTAACCATGGCTCATAACATGCGATGGAATAGCACTTTAGATATGCTGAAAGTCATAATCGTCGTAAATACAAATAGAGTATTCCTATTTCAGTCGCATTATTGATGTGCGTTCTGCATGTAAAGGCCATAATCAAACTATCACCGTAGAACTTTTAGCCGCATTTTGCAACAGGATAAGCCATACACGCATGGCTGTTTGACACAATTCTCTGCACCTATCGAGTCAGTAAAGGTCCACAGACACACACACAGTGAACTCCTGGAGATACACACACCCATCATCGTCATCATCATCATCACCAAACACACATTTATGCTGTCCGGAAAAAAAAACGGAAGCTGTTGCTGAATGAAAGTGAAACTGCTCAAAAATGAAAACCCAAAAATTACATGATTACATACTTTTTTTTTTAAGTTCAATTTGTGGAAAGGAGTTCGATTCTCATGTGAAACTCTACAGGGGAGAGGCCAGTTAGTAGAGTTTATAGCTAAATATTTATCAGTGTTTGCATGTCCTTTATAGCACAATTCGTTAAAATAAATATAAAATAACATTACAAGTTGATTTTAAAAAAGCACCTAAATTGTTTTGCATTTTGTGATTTTTTTCAATTGAATAAAAATCTATTTTCCATTCATATATTAGTAAATATTTTGCTAATATTTAAAATTATATATAAACACTATTTTCCATTTACATATTAGCTAAATATTTTGCAGTGTTTGCGTGTCCTTTACTGCATATAATTCATTAAAATAAAAGTAAAACAACATTCATTAGAAGTTGATTTAAATGAATTTATGTATGAATAGTATTTGTATAAACTGAGCATATTCATGTTATTTTGCAACCAAAAGGCCTAAAGCAATTTAGCAACACATATTTTTCACACAAAACATGACTGGAAAGTCCTAAAGTCAGCCCAATGGTACTGTAAATTTAATCCTCTATTCTCTGTAATAAAAAGGAATAATATTTTGGATGAGCATTACTAGTATTACTATTAAGACCACGCAACAACCGATTTTGATGAGTTGAATGTAACAACTATTAGAATGATTATTTGGCTAAATTTTGATTATTCCACTGAATGATAAGTATGCTTTGACACTTTTGAAATTGACAGCTTTTGAAATTGATTAAAATATTGAGTTATACGTATGCTAATAAATAACACAGGATAACTTCAACACCGTATGTAAAGTGTGTGAGTAATAAAATGACAACACTAAGGGTATGTTTTTTCTACATGGTAAAGTTTTCAAAACTATCTGAGCTTACACATTTGCATTGTCAACTTGTTAGTAAATGAATATGAGCAGTGAGCAACTGATGGCACATCACTTTCCTACAGGTATTGTGTAATTTGTGTACTGTAAGATGCTTCTCCATTTTTTTTTGTAATGTGAAGTAAATCCCTACTTGTAACATGTATGTGAGTTTGCTCTAGCCTTTATTCTCCAATCCCCTAAACACACGCATGATGTCACACTTTTCAAAGACTTTCATTTTCATCTTGTCTTGTCTTTGAAATCCATTTTTAAATTTATGGGTTTTCAATCCCAATTGTTGTTGTGTAAACGAATAGGCAAATTGTATATAAAAAAAAGAAAAAAAAAACTTTTGGCTGAAAAAGTTTTTTTGTAATTTGAAAAACATTCATCCACACTGCTCAATCATCAATAAGATGCTTTCTTAACTTATTTTCTCAGCACTGTCATTTTCAGATATTTACTCATTTTGTCATTGGGAAGAATATATAATTATTAAGCTTTATATAAATAATGCATGTGTCAGTATAGACAAAAAGGATTCAAGAATGGCGCACAGAGGATCTCTGCAGGTTATAAACCCAAACTTATTGATTCCTGTGTAATCCAGCTTGAGTCCTGTAATGGTGTGGATAATACCTGAATAACCAACCATGCACCGGGACACAGTTAATAGTAGGTTTGCTTTTCTTTTGTGTGTAAACACTCATTTGAACAGGCAGTCCTGATGCTAGCCTTCTCCCCAACTGAACTGCTACACTTCTCTCGCCCTCTGCCTGGTTTTCTGCATCACTTAAGCGCTCTTTGGCCGTCCGTTCACCATGTCGGAGTGTGGATTTAGCCTAAACCTCTCACTGAATCTGAAAATAATCCCCAAGTCATCCTGCTGTTATCTTGGCCACACTTGTCAGCAGAGAGGATTCCTGTGTCATTGAGAATCGGTGCTCATTACACGCGCTTACCCCAAATAGGGCTGTGACGGTCACCGAGACAACCGCGTCACCGCGGTGGTCACTTGCCACCGCGGTGGTCACTTGCCTACGCGGTTGTCCATGCCACCGGCGGTAGTACGTGACGTCACGCACTGAAATTTCCGTTATGTTGCAAAGTATTGCATTTCTGTTAGAATATAACGTTAGGCGCGATTCAGCAAGTTCAAGTTTAGCCATGAATCTGGTTGGAAAACAAATGTTACATCGCCAATCTGGGAACATTTTGGATTCGTGCTGAACGAGAAAGGTGCACCAATAAATAAAAGAAGCTATTTGTAGGGTTTGTTTAAAAAAAAAAAGTGTTAAATGGGCAAACAGCCATCTCCGGTCATGTCACCCAGCCACGTATAATCAACTCCTGTCTTCTGAACGCAAACGCGCAGCTAGTCAGCCAGGTATCGCAGAGGTCTTTCCAAAAATGGCCAGATAAAAAAGAGAAAGTGATAAATGGAAGACATTGATCCCTCTTGTTCCTTTCATTCAGGCTATCTATTCACTTATTTGTTACTTTGCATTACTGCTTAAGTTATACTGACTTAGTCCAGTAATATATTTTTTATAGTAGTAATAATAATAATAATAATAATAATAATAATAATAATATGCACAGTTTCGCTATTACTGATTTTATCAATGAAGGTTATGCAACGATACTGTTTATTAACGCAGACGAAGCATGGCTTCAGCGCCAGACGAGTGGTTTAAATTATATTTTATTCTCCTTATTTATTTCCGTTTTCTTTCAAACAACATGAATGAGCCTGTCTACCCTAAATTATCACCCAGCCTACCTACCGCGGCAAATCCACTTACTCAATGCACTATATACCTATTTCATTTATAACACTGTAAACCTGACTTCGCAGGCCGATTATCTTTAATAATATTAATAACAATAAATTATAATATTAATTATATTGTAGACTACTGTAGGACTGTGCAGTGTCCAACTAAACATTTTTAGTAGGGTACCCTATTAATCCACTACTAAAAAACTAATGTGAAAATGACAGGCAGTTGCGTCTCTGCTAAAATTAATTTAACGGCAAATTTCTTTAGCGTTTTTTCCCCTTTAGAGCTCAAGAGAGTTGTATTTAAAGAATTAGTTAACCAAAACATAAAATGAATTAGGCTGCTCGCCTTTGTCATCCTAGTGCAGTTTTCTCCCGTGTGAGTTTAGAGAAAACTCACACGGGACCGCCCACACGGGACCGCCGCCGCGTGCGCGTTTTAAAGGCTTATATACAGGCGCACCCTGAACTGACGCGGGGACCAGATCTCTGGACTATTGCTTTAATTTAACAATTTTCATAATTTAATTGCTTTTTCATATTATAAAATATCTAAATTTGTGTTCTGAAGGTTGGAATGACAGAAGTGTTAATTAATGACGGAAAGAATTTTCACTTTTGAGTGAACTTCTGTCACAGATTATTTTACAGCATATTTGACCCAACCCCCCACCACCCACGCAACACCGGCGGTTGTTGGTGACTTCCCACCGCGGTAGTAAAAAATTGTCACCGTCACAGCGCTAACCCCAAAAACAACAGCGGCATAAAGATCTGTAAAAAGCTCTGCTATCCATGTTACATCAGGAACTTACATTCTCAACCCGATTAAGTTGTGCAATATGACGCATTTCTGATTAAAGCATAATATTCAGTGGGCAGTAATGTTATGCAGGGATTGCTTTTGTCCATTAGGATTTGACTGTCACATTGTTAAGGCTAGAATAGGAAACTTAAGAGAGGCTAGCAATTGCGAGCTGGCTTTAAAAGCATAAGATCCCACCTGCCCTTCAGAACTCTCTCCAAAGCAGAGAGATTGTAAGACAACTTCACAGTACAAAGCAAATAATAATACATTAATAACACATGTAAACAAACCCTTTAAGATTCCGCAGTTGAATACAGCATAGAAAAGCAACATTACTGTCAATTATTTAGTTGTATTTTCTGATCCAACCGTATTCATTGTAGCAGTTAATTAGAAGCCATTCAAATGTGTCTTAAGTTTCCCTTTTTAAATGTAGATGCGCAGACACTGAAAAAAAAGTAACACTTCAGTGGTGCTCATGTGCTCTTACATGCACATTTTGTTCAGCATGTGCGTCAATGAAAAATCTCAACTTTTCAGAATGCTGTAAATGCACCGCAGGACGTGATAATCCAATCAGCTTTACATTTTCCGAAACAACACTAAAATATCAACCAAGATGAAGGCACAGCTGATCATAGGTGTACAGGGGTAAGCCTATGATGTGTCAATCACCTGTTATTTCTCACCAGGAGAAGCAATGCAAGCATTTTTTTTGAATCATCTAAACAGTATAATTATCTTTTCATCATTACACAATAACACTATTGAAGAGTTTGACATTTTTAATGTTATGTTTTTGTGAACTAAGTTTTTAAAAAGTGATATTGATATTGTGAAAAGTGCAGCGATAATGATAAATAAATTTTAAAATTAAAATTATATTTAATGTGAATTTTTCTGTGATGACAACACAGAATTTCAGCAGCCTAAAATAAATCATTTCTAATATGCTTATTTGGTGCTCAAGAAATAGTTCTTATCCGAGTTGGAAACATTTGTGCTGCTTAATATATAATGATAATAATAACAGTGATGCATACACTTTCTTTTAAGACTTTTTGAAGGTCATTTATTTGAAATAGAAAAACTTCATAAAATTCTAAAAGTCTTTGTCCATTTTGAACAATACAACATCCCTAAATAACATAATAAAACTCTTATCAATTAGTACCAATATTTTGAACAGTAGTGCATCAACATATTATACCCAAATTATCTATTGTTGGAAACAAGCATAAATGTTCACATTTTTACAAAAGTGTCAACGGACTAGAAAATGCAGTATCTACTGGTTAAAAAAAATCCAATAAGAAAAGCATCTGTGTAGGAAAGACAACTGTTCTTTCATACAATCTGTCTAACTCCCTTTAACACAGCAGTAACTGTCTCGTGTGCTATGGAAGATTAGTTTAGGAGAAATCCTTTCCATTCTGGGGATCAAATCTCTCCACAACTGTTCTCCAGCTAAATGTCTTTGCTTTGTAACCCTACATAGTTTACTTTTACAACACTGAAGGGCATGTACAATGCTCTGGGGAAATCGGGCAGTAGGTGGACCCCCTAATATATCTCAAGCAGTCATGAAATATATGATGGAAAAGAGAAGAGGCTACAAAACCATGTCCAGACTGGGAAACAAAGGAAATAGGTGAGATAAAAAAGAAAAGTCACAAAACCTGTAATCTGTAGACAGTTTTATAATGAATCCTTGTCCTGAAAGGATTTGATACCAATATCAATAATATTTGCTTTGTTTTTGATCTCTTCTGCCTTCATTGATAACCTGTTATTTTTTGAGAACCAAACCCTTCATTTTCAACAACCAACCCATCAACAACAACTGAACAATGTGACTATGATAGAGAGAGGAAAGGTGCAGCTTGACACGCTGGAAACAGTGTTATTGAGCACTCTGGCCAAGCACTGGGGGAAAAAATATTAATCAGGTCTTAACGACAAGGACAATTCTGGGCTTCATGCTGTAACGCTGAGAGACTGACAGATGTGCAGATTTGAGAGCAATTACGACAGTAAACGCATTTTAAACCAACACATCACTAAATCTTGTCAGCTGCATAAATGGAAGAAAGCTGGACTTTGTGTGAAAACTGAATGAAAATATGGAAAAATATAATCCGATATACCACCGCAGCTAAATATGGTTATTTCCCTTCTGAGGGCTTACCACATACTGTACTTCATTCCAGCTCAGTGCGGTTATTTACTGAAACAATAGAACTACAGATAGTCATGTTGAGTTTTTTTTTATAAATCCCATATAAGTATAATACCCTTACTTTTACTAAGTGTGTAAATATGTCTAATAGTTCTTTCTTTCTTGTTATTTTATTCAAATTACAAAACAAAAAAAAGTGTTCTGAGTATTCCTACCTTGAAATTGACCGTATGCATTTCAGCATCCGCTACTTATTCACTTGCTTTTGAATATGCATGTCTCTGTTGCCTAGCAACATCCTGCTAACAAAAACTACATTCTGATGGCAAAAACATAACTTTACTTCAGACATGTCTTTCACAATGGTTTCAATGCAGTGAAAAAACCTCGCTTCCCTGTTTGCCGGACAAAGTAGCATACATAACTTTGTGGGCGGTCTAGTAACTTGTACACTTTTATAGGCTGTATTAGCAAAAATATCATATTTTTAGGGTAATGAGTTCATAAAATATGCTGACAGACATTCAAAGCTTTCAATTCTAACATCTGCTACATGGAAATGTAACCTGCATTTACACTTTGCAGTGCAAATCAAATCTAGCAATCCTTTATTATATGGAAATTGGAGTTGTACAATAGCTATGTGATGCTAATTTGCAAAACAGAAGGCCTATTTGTAAACTCCAGATTATTCAACTGTAAATTGCACAGCAGATTAACAATATTAGTTTACAATCGGGTAAATTTGTTCAAAACAATAAAAAATACTTCTTTCAAAAGAATACATCTTTCAGCATTATCATACTACAAGCATTCTCTTGTATGTGTCTCGAAGCCGAGGAGAAGCTTTTTGAGTACATGTAGTCTTTTCATTTGCACACTACAAGCTACAACCTAGGAATTCAGAGATGATGTTGTTTCATTTTCATTATAAGCTATTCACATACTGGCAATAAAAAAATACTATATGAAATTGTTACATGTAGCCTAAACAGTATATTTATGAAATTTACATAAATATAAACATTTAAATATTGCTATAGTGTTGGACATGAAATATTGAATTGGTTCATGCATTACACTAAATGCTGTAACTATTTCTTTATTATTATTAACAATACCTATGTCATTAAATAAATGTAAAAAAATAAAACCTAAATTTAAAATAAATTAAAAGTAAATAATTACTCCTATTAGGATTGCACGATACTGGAAAAATATGTGATACTGCTGTTGAGTATTGCAATAACGATATTTATTTTCGATATCTCTATTTGTTTTCTCTAGAAAATGCTATTTTTAGTAGCTATGTTTGTAAATAATTTATTTATGTAATTAGTTCTAATTTAAACAAAAAAAAAACTGCATCAAGCTTCAAACATTTACTATTTAAAACACTATGAATAAGTGAAATGTTCAGCAAATATTTTGACTCTGATTGGCTGTTGTCATTTTCCTCTCGTCTTGACTCTGCCCTTTCATGATTATTTTCAGCTCTGGGTTCCCCTTTGGGCCGCTCCTGCCAATAGCAGAACAGCAACTACTGTTGAGGTGGGGATAAAGAGAGTAAGGCCCCATTTGATTGGTCAAATTTAGATAAACAACCAAATGCATAAAATAAACACTTGTCTGCAATACGTTTATTGCAAATTGCAATAATAATATATTGATATATTGCGCATCCCTAATTCCAATGATATCCAAATACTGTACATAAAACATTTGTGTGCTGTCAAATTTGGGTCAAATGTGGACAAAAACCCAACAATGGGGAAAAAGGTTTAAAGTATTTTAAATACAACAATTTTAAGAAATCAGTTGAGTTTGTCCCCATTTCACTTAAAAAGGCATTTTTTTGTGCTCTATCAGCTCCATCACCACCACTTAAAAAAAATCCTAACTGGCTCTTTTCTAATTCCTCAATGGTGCCAGCAGTCCACGTGTAAGACAGTGGCTATAACCGCCTCTGCAACACACGTGCAGCTGTAGATGTGTTTCTCGGGCACCATTTCAATTATTCATACTTTGCCATTCGAACTGAACCGCAAGAAGTCTGTGAATTAAGAAAACTTGCTATGATGAGAAGTGGGTGAGGCATTGCCTGCTAGTTTTCTTTTGTGTGCATGTCCAAGGTATCACTTCTGGAGCCTCTCTGTTTTTGTGAATGGTATTGGATGCTAGAGGGCTGCCCGAGGCTGCTTTCGACAGAGTCTATGTGCTAGGAATATGCGTCAGGTTTAAGTACATCGCTTATATCGGCGGAGGCTGTAACGCATCAACATGCTCGCTGAACTTGATTAATATTTGAGTATGTTTGACCCAGCAGGAGAAAGAGGAGGCCATTTTGTGAAAAGCAGTCTCTTGATGTCTCTTGATGTACCTCCAGCCCTGACAGTTGTCTGTGGTGGTTGTAAGAATGTCTTTCAAAAGGTGAACCGTGCTGATAAATGACTTACTTCGAAAAGGATTATGCTCATTTGTGGAGTTTTTTTATGGTTTAGTTTAATCCATCCACCCTGAGAAAACAAGCAGCAGAGGTAGGGCTGTGCAATAATGACAATGTATATAGCATGGACAAAATAGAAAGTCTATCGTTTTATTTTATGCTCTTCTGCTTATATAGAGAAATACATTGTTTACAGTAATACTTTTTCATAATTATATAAGAGTGCATTACTACACCGCCAACAGGGAAGCAAAAAGAAACATGAATAACAGCATCATGAGAAAGCTGCAATCTTGAAAGTACAGTTTACATTTTGCATTTTATTTAGCAATATTTTATGTTGAACCTGAACCTTCTACATTGCTAATCCATTTGCCCTGAAGTTCTAAATGGTGAGAAAAACGTACACACGTAATTGAGTAGATTTTCAAGTTAAAAAAAAAAAAAAAAAGTCCTTTATATGTAGTCAATGTATATAAACTATTAATTGATAGAATTTGCAGAAATGGTCCTATATCGCCCAGCTCTAAAGGCAGGCATAAAAACAGTGCAGTGCACCATCTGACACATGCAAATCAAAGAGCATTCAGACTCGGCAATCACTACGTTAGAGCGGAACATCTCTTTAAGCCTTCCCTCTGATCATAGAGATCTAAATAAAACGTAAGCAAATGACCTTATGAACACTGAAAGGAAGGACTTCAATCAGCCACACAACCTCTGCCATATAAGTCACGATTCAAGACCATGTGACAATGTGCAATTTTATAAACTACTTGCTAATACAGCTGTGTTTGAAATAAAACACTGGTTTAATGTCTTGATTAGAATACTGATTATGTGCCCGGACATGAATCCTTTAAGCCCAGAAGCAATAAACAAGCATGTGGTTTCTGAAAGGATTTCACAGGCGGCTCTACTGCAATCCGAGCCTTTGTACTCATCACAGACACTGTTTTACAGTGTTTTAACAGAGTGTAACAAGAAAGAGAGCAAAAGCAAAACAAAAACAATGCAATGAAGAAATCAATTCCATTGGATCCCACTGACTATCCTCCCTATTCCTCTATGCCCACTGAGTGACCCGCTGTTCAAAAATAAAATGAAGATGCATGGCTTTATGAATGAGACAATGCATAAATGGGTAAGTGGGCAAATTAGATGCCTTGATGAGTCATCTGCAATACATCATTTGCTCTTAAATCCTGAAACTCCATTAGCTGCAGCTACTTAATCAAATAATTCAATAGACCCCGCTGCTTTGTTTTCTTTTACTCTCATTAATTGTGGGGGGAAAAGAATGACACCGTGCCAAATGAGCAGGGCGTGACTGAGGACACAGCAATGCGTCTCACATCCAGTGGGTTTTAAAAGATGAAAGGGTGATAATAATGTTTACCTCCACGGCTGGGGAAAAAAAAGCATTACGACGATGGCGGAGGTTGTGCCCGGCTGCCAGGATTAATCATGGGCAGACATCTCTCACATCTATAATTTAATCTGATGGTTGGTTGGGGGTTATGATGGACGGAGGTGTGCTAGCAACCATTATAACTTTTAGAAATGTTTACGTTTTTCTCCTTATTTCTTGAGAAAATACATTTGTTACATTTTAATGCCATGTGTCTAAAGGATTTTTTTCTTGACACCGGCATTTTTTTTTTTTTGGTGCATTAAAAATGTTAGTAGCATGACAAGGTGGTATATATCATGTCAAGAGCTTTGCATTTGCTGTTTTTTTTTTATCACTAAGAGTAACAAAAATGTATCCAAAAAGGCAGGACAAATATCACCAACAGTCACATTTAATTTACCACAAAAAAATGGACACTAAGTAAATATTATTAAAACAAACTATTGCTAAACATATTTTAATATTTAAAAAAATGCCCACAGGTAGGCTGACATGCAGGAAGATTCTTTGACGGATGCTCAGCTTAATACGAGATGTTCAATCCGGTGTTCTGTCGATTGGTCCTACCTTGTCAGATTGTCCTACCTCCCATTCAAAAAGTAGGTAGCACATTTTGACCACTGTAAATTTTAATGTGGAGTAGTGTGATACGAAGCTGTAATATCGCCCTAACCTACCTAATCCCTAACCCCAACCTCAGAAACCATTCAAATACAGTGTTGGTAACATAATCACCGGGTCTGGCGTACTACATATTACATACTACATACGTACTACAATATTCCAGCAAGTCTAAAGACCTTGATTAGCCAATAAAGTTGTGTTTGATTAAAAGCCCTGTTAAACTTCAAACGAAATTCAAACAAACTGAAATGTGGTAATTTTAAACAAAATCCGTTCAAACACCTTTAAGCTGCCATTGGTGCATGACAGTTATGAAATTGGTAGGGATGTTCTGCAACTCTGTCTTCTTTGACCTGCAATTCCTTCCCCATTTTGTTTATCATTCCACATGAGTCAAACAGGAGAACAACATCCACAACAATAACACTAGCCACAAGAATACACTGGAGAGTCCAGTAGCAGAGCTGGTACAGATCTATGTGATCGGTTGCAGAGAGATTTTAAGCCCACCTTGTCACACAACATATTTTCTACGAGTTTGCGCACACTGGAGGCACCATTCAATGTCTGTCCACAGCAAACAGAAAAATGTGATGTGCTTTCTCATGGAAAAGGCTGTTTGACAGAGGTTTTCTCCGCTGCCATTGTTGTATTTAGGGGGACATGCGAGTAGCGTGATACATTTACAACTCCACCTACTACAGCACAGGAGTGTTGAAGTGTTTGAAAACAGTATACCATTACTCAGCCTTTTCAAGTGAAAAGAGCTTAATTTAAAGTATACCATGGGCCTTAAGGTAGGTGTTCTGCTCTTTTAATTTTAGTGTTGCAATGACTATCACTGCTTAGAATAATATCAAACATATTGTGTGCCCTATTCTGTGTATGAAGCCACATCTTTTAACAAAAATGAATTAATTTCAAACACTTAACCCAAGTTATGAAGAGAGTTTGGATCAAAACATGTTATTAAATGCGGTATTTTCATATGTTTTCAGAGGCAGAAGCATTTACTACACAGAGCTGTATTTACTGAGAAGCTACGCAAACAGCGGTTATCATCACAAAACTATTATGTTGATTATTCTGTGATAAAATCATCTACGATTTATTGCGTAGCTTCTCAGTGAACTACGACTGTGTAGTAAATGCTGCTCCATCTGAAAGCATGTGTTGGATATTTACTAATTACAGAACTGGCTTATTGGGAAAATGTGCATGAAAATAGCTTTTGATTATTCAAGCAGCCCTATAGCAACCCCTTTAGAAAATCAGAACTACTGGGGGTGCATTTCATCACCTAATTAATATCCATGAACCAGGGTGATTAGTGCAGTGACTAACTAAATCTATATAGAAGATCATCATAAGCTCTAAAGGAGCTTCTTAATTTAACAGAACATGCTTGTTTTGTTATATTCAATTAAAAGAACTTAAACGTCTGATACAGTGAAGCAACGCAACAGTTTTCCAGAGGTTTCTTCAGTCTGCAACAGATGTAAGGCAGCAGAAGGATCTCTAACTCCTCTATTTTTGATGCAAACTAAATTATAGGCTTACTTGAGTGTATTTGACTTTCAAAACATGAAAAAAAAAACATCTTGAACCTAGACTGCTGACAGTTATACTTGGCAGATCCAGCAATTTGTGGATGACTGGCATTTATGTGCGACAAGTTCTATCACTAGGTATAGTATGATGATTGCTAAGAAGCAGATTCAGTGAATGAGTAAAATGGTTTGTGGTGTCTGGGCTTGAAATATGGGCTAAAGGACTAGTAAACAGACATTCCAAGAAGCTTCTACAATGACATCGCATTATGAACTCAGTTACTATTGTAACTGAGTGAGATGATACTTTGAAGCATGGTATTGGATTTGCACAAAATAATTATTGTTGAAAAAAAGCTGGTTCAAGTGTGTTTTAATTAGGGTACAAGCTGAAATAGTGTGGCAAAATGGCTCAACAGCGCCACCTATAAGCATTCAACGAAGTGCCCCGCGAACTACGTTTCACACACAGTGGCAATCCTGGACAACCCTGTTTAAAACAAACCAAGTACCCATACCAGAAGCATTGTCACCACTGTACAATAAAAAGTGCCTCTGTATATGGAAGGTAACAAAAGCCCTTTTTTTACACATACAGAGTTTTTGGTAACACTTTACTTAATAGGGTGTTCAAATGAGATTTTATGCATGCTTATAACAACTGTCATTAAGTGTCATTCACTCACTTATGACATTTTAAATGCAAAGATGACATTGTTTGCTATGACAATTTGTTTTTGTCTTTGTCATGACAACTTGATATTACCAAGACAACAAAACTTGTCATAAATCTGCCATAAAAATGATTGTCATTAATCCACTATAAATTTGTCATGAATTTTAAAACAATGTCATTAATATCTTTTTGGATCTCAACTACAGTGGTGCAAAGTATAATTTGTCATTAAAACGTCATTGCATATTTACGATGCTCTTGAAAATGATTTGACAGGGTAATGACACTTTTAATGATACATTTTAATGACAAATAGACTCGTCACTACAAATGACACTTATTAACGGTTGTCATAAGCATGCATAAAATCTCATTCACATTCATCATGTGTCATGTCATGATTATAAAGGCTTCTTATGAACACCCCACCCCCTTCAAGTAAAGTGGTACCCTTTTTTATATACAGTTACCTGTAAATTGCTGTGAAAAGTTCATGTGTGAAAGGCAGTTTTTAAAAATATTGAAAAACTTCTGGAAATTTTATAGAATGAGAAGCTGTAACATTACCAGTAAATCGGCGGAATTCTGCTGTGTGTAAGCAGTACATTTTAGAAAAGGTAATCAAAACTGTAGTGTTTCTTCTTGAATTGAAGTAGAAATGTACTATCAAGCACGCAAGTAAAAACTGAAATTGCCCTCTTAAAACCTAACCCTGTATTGATCAAACTATTTTCATAGGCAGTAAGATGTAGTAAAAAGTTCAATTTGCTTGGATATTACACAATAAAAACCTTAGAAATATTGCAAAAAACAAGGTGCTGAGTGGTTTCAAGGTACAGAAAAAAAATCCATTACATAAACATGTTAAAGATATGACAGGAAGTGAAGCGAGAGCGTGTGGGAGAGATAGAGAGGAGCGAGAGCTCTTCAGAGGATGACTTGGAGATGAGACATATGTACTCAAGAGTACAGCATTGAGGAAAGACTTTATCCAGGTCTTTCATCAGCATTGGGCTTTTGGAATTTAAAAATGTTAATTAATGTGGGAAAGGAACCTTGTGCTGAATTTTTGAGGCCTATATCCATTTGAGACTGATTTCAGAGCCATTTCATGAACGCTATAAAAAGGGCTAGAGCACTGGGGGACTGATGCATTAATAAAAGCTACGGCATATGACTCTCTAGCATAATAATCATAGCCTCGCACCGAAGCTACACCACAATGCAATTCAAGTGATGCCTGACATCATCAGACTTGCTTTATTCATACAAAACATGTTTTGGAGGGGCACACACTTTTGTAATTCACCTCCACACTCTGTAGGCAGAAAAGTTGTGATGAACCCAAAGAATGTTACTGTTTCCTGAAAATGAAAGGTATATGTGAAATCAAATTCTATATAGCTTTATTTTTTTTTCCAAAAAGCAGCAGCAAGATATCTTGAGTTCATTTCCTGTTTATGCTCTTCTTGAAGTATAGTCTCGCTCTGCTTTCATAATCATGTTGAAAGGATCTATATGAAAACATTGCTGGAGAAAATAGGATGTTATATAAATGGTAAGAATATCTTCCTTTTTTTTTTAGATGTGCTGGATCAATAAACACTCAATATATAATATACGAAGACATTATGCACACAGCTAACTAATTTTTGTTGTCTTACTATTTTGGTGTGTGTTTAAGCTTCCTATGAAGATTTTTATTTTCAATATTTTTAAAGTACAAAAACATTAATATGGTGAAATATTACTATTTAAATGTACTGGTTTCCATATTAATATATTGCACTCTGATAGCAAGGCCATATTTTCATCAACCATTACATAATTATAATGTCAAATTGCTAACTAAATAAAGGTTGTGATACATAGTATTGTTGTGGATGATTTTTTTTTTGAATAACTATATTATTGTAAAACATGTCTTCCATGTTAAAGTGTTGAGTAGATTTACATATTGTAGTTTGTTCATCCATGATGAATATGCATTGAACAAATGCATGAAGAAAATTGTAGCTAGTAATCAGAAATATATTCTGTATAAATATAAAAAACATTCATACATACGTACACGTGCGTGTTTAAAATACAGGAACAAATAATTGAAGGAACGTGAATAATAAAAAATAAAAATAAATACAAACAAAATAAAACACAATAAAATGCACTTCTTTACCTGCATGTCATCTAAACATTAATCAAACAACATAGACTAATGAATAACTTACTGCCAATAAGTAATGGTGTATGTACTAATGAAATCAATAAAAGAGCAACTGTATAAAAAAAATTCAATCTGATTCCATAATCCAGTTTGCATATAATCAGTTACCACCCAACAATTAAAGATCCATTGATTCAGTATGCATTATCAAAGGTAAAGTTCCCCTAAACATTTGCGTGTCTATTTGTCCTTTAACAAGCATCATGCTGTACCAAACCCACATGACTTTCACTCCACGAAATGCAAAAGTGAGTATATAGGGCCTTAATTATGAATAAAGATTTTTAGGTGAAGAAGTTTAACACAAAGTTAAAACCTTGTAAACAACATGTTCCATGCACAGGCAGTCGGTTCAAGTGAGTTGTGAAATCCTGTGACATAAATAACTTAAAGACCATTAGGAAAGAACAGCACCAGGATTTCCACTTCCAGTAGCTCAATTAGAGATCCCCTCTGACCTACTCTCTAGACAGCATCGCTCATATTAAGCGAATGCATCAGATTCAGGAACACAAACCAACCAAAACATCAATGAATGTGCACACAGACACCAAAAAATAGCTTCAGGGTCATAC
The DNA here is from genome assembly GCA_903798115.1 of Danio jaintianensis. Taxonomy (NCBI): domain Eukaryota; kingdom Metazoa; phylum Chordata; class Actinopteri; order Cypriniformes; family Danionidae; genus Danio; species Danio jaintianensis. The sequence continues at coordinate 3,481,959 of CAIGQV010017602.1, read as the reverse complement.
TGGTGTGCTGCGAAAACATAACCCTTCCGCATTCCTGGATATCTGGCCCTCAGGATCACACAAAACAATATCAGTGTGCGTCGAGCTTTGTAAACAATTGTTCTGTGCTTTTTTGTTTTCTTTTGGCTCTTTTTTAGCAGCTCTGGGCCCCACTGTGACCTGATACGGTACAATCCAGACAGGATCTGTATTTAGTGCTCTAGTTTTCACATCACAACACATCTCTGGAGGAGTTTCGAGCTGAGGAAGTCTTGGCAGCACAGCAGAGATCGCACTTTCATCTAGGATTTCCACAAGGATGCCACACTGTCCCATCTGCATTTCGGTTTACACATTTCCCCTACTTTAAGTAGGTCTGTTAACCACCTGCTTCGAATGTTATCAGTCGATTGAATGGGCGTTATCAGTGGTTTATCAGCTGATAGATATGGGCCAGTAGGGGCCTACTGCGCCTACTGGTAAGCTCAGAAGGCTGTTATCAACCATCCACATAATTTATCAGCTATACTAATAGAGAAGAGTTCAGATCCAGATCTGTTTTTACATTACTGTGACGGTTGGGTTTATGGTTGGGGTAGACGTTAATAAAATACAATTAATGGGAAATAATATAATTTAATAAATAATATAAATAATCAGCACAGGCTTATTCTGCATTTTGTCTTTAAAACGAACGCTGAGTGGCAGTATACACGCTTACCTCCATATGAATGGATTTTTGGCTGTTATCAGTTTCTCCAGTGGCTCACCGTGTACGTCGGCAGACTTGTGACGTGGTGCGGAGTTGACAGCGATGACGAGGTTCGAGTCTGGTGAAGAACGGTTTCAGAAAGCAGGTAAGACAAAAGCCGAACAAGTAAATTATTTGTTTTTTTATTGCTTTTTTAAAAACTGATGGTTGGGTTTCGGGAAGGAGGAGGGCGGGTTAATCGGTGCTTTTGAAAAATAACTGACAGTTGGGTTTAGGGAAGAAGGCAAGTGGTACTCACTGCAGAGCCACTTGGGCAGAGCTGAGCTCCAGCAAGGGGGAGCTTGAGCTCTAGCTCCTCCTTGCTGCACTTCTTCTACTAGTGATGTCACTGGGGGTTGGGGTTAGGGGTGGGGTGAGGGAACACATTAAAACAGCTTATAGGAGGAGGAGCTAGAGCTCAAGCTCCCCCTCATTGGAGCCCAAGTGGCTCTGCAGCAAGCAGCATCTCCAAGGTGGAGGGCAGGTCAATCGGAGCGGCCTCTGCTGGATTTACGTGAGAAGAGCAGATATTTGATATCTCATATAGCTGATTATCCATGTGCATGCTTGATAACAGCTTTCTGAGCCTACCAGTAGGCGCAGAAGGCCCCTACTGGCCCATATCTATCAGCTGATAAACCACTGATAACGCCTATTCAATTGACTGATAACATTCAAATTCGCTGTGTTAACTGTCCAACATTTCAATATCAGGCCTTTCTGTGTGGGATTTTCCTGTGTAGGATTTCGGTTCACACATAGTATTCTAAAACAGTACCATAGGTCTTTTAACCATTTAATGTGGCGGTTCTCAAACTTGATCCTTGCATATTTTGCTTGTCTCTCGTTCAACACAACTGATTTAGATAACCAGCTCGTTAGAAGAGCGCAACAAGAAGGAGCTGTGTTCAGATCGATGTTCCCTACATAGTGTTCACTGCTCTCTACACCATTCACATAAGAAATCAGCTGGACTCAGTTTAAGATTTGCACCACACTGTTTGCAGCATTGTCAGAAAAATATTTACAGAAGCGTGAAGGGTTATTTAACTGAAATCATCACATTTGCATAGAAGTCATGTCTCACATGGTTTTATACCCTTTGAATTGAACACACTTGATTTGAACTGGAATCATGGCAAAATATTCCATGATGTCCACTTCGCAGGGCACTTATGGTCAACTGGAACAAATCTCTGAAGCGGCAAAAGAAACATAAATATGCAGAGCGGTGTTACGCCAGGACTAGGTTTGAGAACCACTGGTATAATGTTTAAATTTCCCTAAATTAAACAAGCCAGCAATAATGACGAAATTAAATTTAATAGATTTTAAGAAATGCATTTCAGGCAAGTAGTTGGCAATGCCATTTGTTATATTGAGTAGCACAGACACAGGGTTCTTCTTATTTTTTTTATTTTTGTTTACTTTCTGCGTGTCTTAGCTCCACCCCTTCACAATGCAAGGGATATGAATATATCCTTCTATAACAGAAATAGAGTATAGAAATAGTATAGCCTCGCTTCCATTAGCATTACTTTCAAGCGTCATCATTTAATGAATACTCTACACAGCTGATTTTACTTGTACATTAGAATTCTTGAAAGCTAAAAGTAATTATTTATATTTTAATAGTTCTAACCTCCACAAAACACCATTTGTCTGTATTCTTTATTTTTATTTTAAAAGCTATTATTAACAATTACTTTTTCTCAGTCAATAACTGCTTTTGTTCTGAAATCTAAATTAAAGGAACTGTGAAAACAACCCTCAGTTACAATAACTTCATGCTTAATATTTACATTTTTGCATGTTTTCATTTTCTGCTGTAGTTAGTGAAAATTAGGGGTGGGAATTTTTAGGTGCTTTACCATCCAATTTGATTCCAATTCTGGGAGTCACGGACTAACTCCAAAACAATTTTTTACCTGTACGTTTTTACAGACAAATTTGAACAACGTCCCGATGCAGTGCATCATTTGTAATGGTTTAGTTTATGCATCTTTGTTCAAATTAAGCTAATTTGGCAGTATATGCGTGGTTTTTTTTGTGTTTCTAGCTCATGCCCATGCAAGCCCACACCATCACAATCAAATTTGAACAGATAATTGATTCTGAAGTTTTGAGAATCAATTGAGAATCATTTATGAAAGAATTTCTCTGCATCAATTTTTTCTCCCACCCATAGTGATTATTGGTGCATGTTACATGTTTATGTTGTTATGCAAGATGAGACGTAACATTAAGTGAGTTTCTACTGGTGCTGGGTGAAAATAAGACTCACAAGAAGTTCGACTTCTTAATAATCAGGTAAATTGAGCAACAAAAAGCTTATCTTAACAATAAAGCACTTCAACAAGAGACAATCTAAACAACAAAAAATAATATGACCACAAATGAACAGGCTGGTTGACACAAGTGAGGAGTTTGGTGTAGAATCAGGTGCTCCTCCTGAATAGCGCAAGCGAATGCTTTTTAAACGCTGTGGATTAGCTCCCAATTGGTGCGCCGAATGGCATCATAATGATGATTGACAGCTTTCTCGACCAATGGTCGCACACCTGGGGTTGGAAAGAAAACAAAGCAGGGAAAAGGGAGAGAAAGCGAAACAGAAAACAAACACAAAACATACGTGGAACGTAACAGTGCAGAATGCAGATGTGAAGAGGAAGGAGAATTTACATCATGTTTACTATTCAATAAAGCACTTCCACAAAGTACACCTGTGTATCCTTGCTCATGACTGCTCAGGGAGCCTTCTCTCTCCTCAATCCTTTCCTCCTAACGGTGTGGCTGAGCTTGATTGGTTTCCAGGAAACGAGGAAGGATATTGAGAAGTCCCCACAGTCCACCTGTTGTCCACCACTGTTGTTTTGGTTGTTCATTAGCATGCATGAATACTTGAGCTAAAGCCTTATTTTAATGTGTACTACATATTTCAAAAGTAATGATTTGAACAGGCTGCAATAATGATTCATTGATTGACCGCCTGATTGGATTTTTTTTTTTTTCTAACTGCTAAACAATAGAGATAAATAATCCTTCCTGTTATCTTCATTGTCAAAATGAGCTTGCTTGGGTTCATCTTGACAATAGAAAACCAGATGGGAGAGGGTGAAATCAGTCTAATGCATGAATAAATCATTCAGACAATAATTTTTTGTGAACCGAATTAATCAGATTCATAAAAAATAATAATAATGATAATCAAATCAAACAATGATTTAGGAAGTTACATACTACTATAAAACAGGGGTTCCCAAACTTTTCAGCCCGCACCCCCCATAATAACAATTACTCGCAAGTGACTCGCAACCCCCACTATTCTCGGAGGTGGTTACAGTATAAATATCCAAACGTTGCACACACAACAATAGGCCTATATAAACACGAGCATATTGACAACACAAAAAAGTGTAACAGTCCAACAACCATATAATTTTTTTCTAGTCATTTATTAATTTGTCAAATTTAACATTAACCTCATATTAGACTCAATGTTTACAGCACAAGTCTATTCTTGCTACTTGGAGATCGTCCTCCATGGTTAGTTGTGGTCTGTATTTATTTTTAATGTACTTGAGTGCCATAAAGCAGCTGATGTTATTGCTGTGTCGTTAGTATAACGTAAACATCTAAGGGTCCCCCCCCCTCCTCCAAAAAAAAATTTAAATTGAAAGGCTGATGGGTTTTTATTTGCATGTTTGTTTGTTTTTTTGTGTAACTATTAACTATTTTCATCTTCTGTGGGTTATGGATAAAATATGGTAATTCTTATAGTTTAATAAAATTTATTTAACTTTTGGAAATCACCAAGTGACCCTAGCCTAGCGCAATTACCCATCTTATGAACATGTTCACATTAAAGATCATTTAATTCTGAATACTTTACTCACAAAATTGAAAAAATGCAGAATTGTTATTGTCCACCATCTTGCTCAGCTTTAAACAATCTCTATTACAAATGCAAAGAAAGTGCTCTAGTGAGTAAGCATTACAGTACACAGACATAATGTTAAGAAGATTACAGCAATAATTACTCCTAACTTAAAATTCATAACTGACATACTGATCCTCGCTATAGGCACATGACATGGAATATTTGGAGATGCTGTTGTGAGCTGTTCAAATAGTCTTCATCTTATGCAAATACAGCGCACAAATCTCATCATATCTAAATACAGTGCAAAAAGCACCACCCCAAACATTATTTTTAGAATTAGAGCTGTCAAATATGACATGTTAACATGCAATTATTTAAACCGATTTAACAGAATTCATTTAATTTAACATTTCTCAGTAAGACTGAGCTATCATTTATAGACAAATTGGGGAGAAAAAAAAAATGCTACTGTGATTTATTAATAAGTCTGGATGGGACATTTTATTGAAGTCATTAGTAGTCTTTGTATGATATAATTCAATTATCATCAAAGCTCAAGAATATAATATCACCTGCAAGTGAAACTCACCCTCAAAAAAACTCTTTATAACTCTTCTACTCTTTGGAAAACAGCAGCCCAACAACAAAAGCAGCATGTTCTTTTTTTTGTACATTAAGGAATTTGAAATTATAGAGACTGTACAGAGTATAAATTGAGAGTACAGCTTGTATTTATAGACATAACGTACATATCTGTTTTGTGTTAAAAAAATTATTATCCCACCTATGAAATTTGTATTATTTAAATATTTCCCAAATGATAATTAGCAGAGAAAGGACATCTTTTCCACAGTATTTACAATAAGTTAACTACAATTACTTCTTCTGAAGAAACTATTATTTCTTCTTGTTCATCTATTTTTTAATTAACAAATACAAACCACTAAGGTCAATAATATTAGCCTGTTTATTATAAAAAAAATTTAAGGATAAAGAACAAGCCTGTTGTCCACTTAATTAACCAAACCACACTTTAAGCTGAATACTAGCACCTTGCAAAATAACAAGTAAAAAGTCATCATGGCAAAGACAAACTAAATTAGCTATTAAATTATTATGTTTAAACGTGAGGAAAAATATAATCTCTGTTAAAAATCACTTGAGAAATATCTTTAAAAGAAAATAAAAAAATAAACAAAAAATAAATTCACAGGAGGCAATATGACCAAAATATTTTCACTTTTTTTTTTCTTTCAAATCAATGAAAATATATTAGATTCATGTTCCTTTTAAGTATTGTAAGTATAATAAGTTAAGTATTATTACAGCTACTGCTACCATTTTAAGAACTACATTTTAGTATTGTTGATACTAAAATTGTTAATACATTAAGTTTGTGTCATTTTAACTTGCACGTTGTGTACGTTAACATGAATATTTTGGCAGGTTGAAGTGTACAGTTACAATTTCACTGTGTATTTTATGGTCATTTCTCTTAAATAAAATGAAGTTAATGTGGACTGTCCTTGTATATTGAGAAGGCAGATGCTGAAATCATGTCCTTAAGGTTTGTACAGTAGATGAAACTAGACACAAAGGACATGTACAGTATTAGCCACATGAACTGACTGTCATTTATTTATTTGTGTGACTACCTGCTAGATGAATCTATATATAGTAAAATGCAATGATAACATTTTCATTCATTATCTAACGCTCAACTTCATATTAACATAATCTGCTGTAAGCAACACATACAAACACAATTTTAATTTCCTTTCCAGTAAAAAAAACAGAAAAAAAGTGTTATACCTTTTTATTTTTGGTGTACTGATTTCTAATACCGCTAATCTTCCATTATTATTTTTTGCTAAACCTGTTTACATTTATCATTCTTGATAATTAGATGAACATGAACTGTAATGTAATGACCTTTCTGTGCCCCAGAGGAAATGGAAAATGAATGAAGACCCCTGAAGACGCACTCAAAAAAGTCATTCAAAGTTTCATTCTTCATTTCACCTGCAGTCATACAGGATTGCCCATTCCCAGTGTCATTCTGACCTTAAATATAATCAGAAAAGTAAATAAAAAATGGTTACAAATCAGTAGCAAAAGGTAAGAGACACTCCACACGGGCCAGTGATTGGGCTTCAAAAGAGGTAATCCTCTATCAACTGTGGTAAATTTACTGCACTGCAGAACACTATCGCCCAGATCCAACTGACTGCACACCCAGAGCCTCGCAGAGCCCTAGCAAATACTGTTGCTTATCAGGAACTCCACAACTTCAGTTCTCAAGTTTCTGTTTGAAAAAAAAAAAAGTTATAATGCTATGAATTGTGTACAAGGGTTGTATGAGAACACTTCTTAAAGTTTTCTAATTTAATGTTTCCCTTAAAACTAATTATATTATAAGCATAACAATTTGAGTAAAACAATGATTACCTTTTACCTTTGAATTTTGATTGCTGTTCTTTTGAACATGCATCAAAGAACATTGACAATACTGATGGTTTTGAAGTATTTTCAGCCCTGGTATTACTAAGAAGTATTGAAGTTTGAGCATTGGAGGAAAATGATTTACTAATCAGCATGTTCAAATAAACTACTGACCTTTCATTTTGAATGGTATTGAACTTGGTGTAATCCAGTTTGATTTGAGAACCATTCATATTGCATGGTAATCCATAAACAGTTCTTTACTGTAGGTGTTCAATAGAATGCACATTTCCAGAATTAAATTTAGTACATTAGTAAACAATCCAGTCAAATTTTATGTTTCACCAAACCTCTCTGTTTCTTCCTTTAACAAGCCAAGTTTTGTGCACTGATGTTTAGAAGTTGGAAGCCTCCAGCCTCCACAAAACACATCAAGCAACTAAAGTCTGACATTTGATCCATGCATAAAAGATACATCATGTAAAAGCACAACAAACCTTTAAAAACCTATGCTAGATTAACATGTTTCAGGGTGCGTGAGCATCGATTGACTGACTGTCTTACACTGGACTAATCTCTCGGGTCTTCAACGAATCTGTAGAACAAAGTGTGGAGTAACGTGGGGCAGGAATTGGTGCTACAACGAGGAAAAGCATATTCCTCATTACACAGTGCTCTTTGGTGACAGGGCTATAAATGTATGTGTGGGAGGAAGCAGGTTGTCAGATGCCTAGAGGGTGGTATGCAGCGACTGTCAGAGAACAGAGCTGTAATTGTGGAGGAGACTGGCAGGCCCACGGTGGCAAATGGATCAGTTTGGAGATCAGCGAGTCACGCTCTGAGAGACCGAAACAGACTGGTTGAAGCATGTGTTACATGACTATGGAGGTGGTCAGACTGGCTTTGATTGGTTAAGCTTTGTTTTATTCTTGGAAGGAAACATCTAAGAAGTCGTTTTTGAACACTAAAGGAGTCATATTGCTCTTTTACAATATAACTCATGACTTGTTTCCACTAAGCCAGGATTCTCAAATTCAAATTGGTGGGGGAAATTGCAGAGACTGAAAATTCATAGGAGGGCCATTTTAACGTTCAAGTGCAAGAAAAAAAAAGTAAAACCTGACATTGTTGATGCATCTTAACAGACACAACGTTTATATTTCAAGCATTACCTGTCACCGGTGATAATGCAAAAAAGCACATTTACCGCATCACACAGCTGCTGAAATATTTCTGTGGCTGTTGTGTGTATGGCCGAGCTTTAGACACACTCAGTCTAGCTTTTTGTTTCTTGTTGTACGTATTGAAGGGGTAGTTTAAATTGCTATAAAAATACTACAAATAATAGGCATAATAATAATTATTATTATTATGTCCCAACAATTGTTGCTTAACCCAAAGTTTAACAGATAGCGTAAGAATATCAGAAACCAGTTTGGGTAACTTGAGTGACTTTACCAGCAATTGTTCTTCTCAATATCTTTCTTTTTTGTAAAACTACAACAGAGAGGGGAAAAGTATGCATATATTCTCATTTAGTTTAACATGTTCAATTTAACCAGCAATAAATTTTATGAATGTACATAGTTTGTACTGCACACTGAGAGAAACCGAAAGTAAAACTAAACCAAATATATAGTGCAGTACTTTAAATGTCCAGTAGGTGGCAGGTAAAACCACAAATGGCTATGTGTGACTGCACTACAATGACAGTAATTTAAAAATATATGTTATGGTGGGCTGAATCTTTATTTATTTATTTTTTTTATTTTTAAAGTCAGGTGCGGGCCAAAGGGAGGGGAGCGGTGGCGGGTGTAAATGGCCTGCAGGCCGGCAGTTTGAGACCCCTGCACCAAAATGGCGAACCATACAGTACAACTTTTAGGAACTCTTTTGTATACCAAATAGGTATCAAAAGCGTGGAGCTAGACTCGCTGCTGAACAGTTTTGGATTACAGAGAATTGTCACTCTCGTAAGGAATAAGCCATGGGGTTGACAATGTAGAAAGTTTTTTTTTTTAAATACAGAGACGATACATGACACTGCAACCATCCTCAAACAAAGCTTGCTGTCATGTGACTCCATTGTTGTTTACAAGGCCATTGCATGTCATGTCTAAGCATGTGGACATTTGAAGTAATGACCCTGAGAGCGCAAATGATGCTATATGTGAATGGGCCACACAGCTTTCTTCTCCGACTGGGAATGACGTCAATTGCACCTTGACAATAATGCAGACTTTGACCTTTCTGGCATACACCAAGCCTACCAAGTAAGGGTACTATTGGCAGTAGAATCAAGCCTGATCAGGGTGATCCATACCGAATCATACTGTACTGAACCATAACATACTGCTCAATGGAAACAAGACATTAGGTTTCCCAAGTCAGTGTCTACTATATCTTATGCTGTAAATGTCCTTTTTTTGCAAAAGCATTTAATTTTTGTGTCTATTTAATTGCATATAACACTGATCATGTCTCTGTTACTGCAGCAACAACAAACTAAATTTCTGTGTGCATTTTAAAGCCTTGTCAGTCTAAACCCCTGATATATGATTTTCTGAGAACACCGGCACCAAAAAAAAAAAAGAAAAATCAGCTGTTTGTGTGAGTATCAACCAAGTTCTATTTTATATCAGGATGAAAATGAATAGTTCACAAAAAGAACACATTTCAAACACCAGTGCAGCCTTAATGATCATGATTCACATGTGTATTAATCCAGTGATGATTAGAGTAGTACATTCTAATCTGAATTTGACCCAGAGTGCTTAGTCATTATGTATGGTTACTTTAGTGTTTTGCTTTTCAACAAGTACACTGATATGTACAGCTATTGTCAAAATAAACCTTTGAAAGCAACTTTACACTACAAATGGTTGGCAACAAACAATCATTTAAATGTATTTGCCACTGAATAATAAATTCAAAAGATTTTTTATAAGCGAGTTATTGAATAATTCACTCAAACTGATATTTAAATCAATATATATTTGTAATTAATTTAAATGATGTAATGAAAAACTGATGGGCTGTTTATTAAAAATAAATATTAGAAAAGGCAGTTGGTGATGCAGCCATTATTTTCTTTTTTTCTAATAATTCAATGGACCAGAGGCAATTATATACTACACCTTAAGACATTGTTCAGATGTGGTCTTTTGCTCCTGTGTGTTGGAATAGTTTCCCCCACATCTTTTCCAACGTCTATTTTTATTTTGAATTGATTTTTGACTGTT
>CAIGQV010017602.1:3406084-3471652 GCA_903798115.1 Danio jaintianensis | reverse complement strand
AAAAACAACACACACCATAGAATGTTCATCAGCCATCAAACAGTCAACTGTTCCACAGTATAAAGCATAACATAATATATATATATATAAAAAATAACATTAGTAAATTACTTATTTCAATTACAGACAAAAAAAACAAAAAAAACAATTGCAATTCTTGGTTCATCCAGAAACATGCAGCTCTAATATCAACTGTCAAACACGTTGACAAAGTTGTCAAATGCAAACAAAAAGACACACACTAACAATGTTTATGCATCATTAATCTATGGTCTGTTGTAATTCTTGATTCTGTTTGGCTGCAGGGTTTGCAATAAAATGCATAGGTAGTTCCAGCCAGTTTTGATCACAGTTCGAAATAAATGGCTTCCCCCCCCCAAGTAGTAGTAACCATAGCAACTTGGTGACAATTGCCGAAGCCTTGAGCCTTCATTCATTTGTGCAATCTCAAGGACACAGATGTAAGCTTTACCTGAGAGCTGATAGAGGATGATTAAATCATGTGTTTTTCGCAAATGAGTATATAAATTTCATAAAGCTGCTAACAACTCAATCAATCAATTGTTTATGAATAGTTGTAGAATTTGATTAAGTTGCGCAAAAAAAAATTATATTACAAAGAATGGTCAAACCGTGTATTTATGCATTTAATCACTTGCATTACTGCCCACACATAGCTGACGCATGCAAACAGAGAGATTTTTTTTTTATCTAAATTTGCGATCAAGACAATCAAGCCAAATTGAAAACCACCAGCTGATCACGCGGCCCCCCCACATAGAAATCTGCAACATATTTAAAATTTTCTAAATTCTCTGTGACTGCTGATTCTATGCGAGGACTAGATCTATCTAACTTGTCATAACTGATGACAATTCAGTCAAATATTGTGCTCAAAAGGGTGAAACTGGTTTTAACTTGTCAGAACATCTGGGGTACGGTTCACTTCTGATATGAATGCAATCATACCAAATAACAGAAGTGAACCGCCAACTGTACAACAAACTTCAGTTTTCATAACGTTCATTCGTGTGTGTATGTCTGTGTATCACCTAACATTACCTTGGCGACAAGCGGGACTGAGCCAGGGCAAACACAGTGATATGGAGGAGTGCTTGTCTCCTCCAAAAACTACTTCTGCAGACACTGTGTTATGTTCTGAACGTTTTTAATATTTGTGAAGCAGACAGACGCAAATCGCTCTCTGTATGTTACCAAAACCAAAGGTTTCAGTAAAAGCAGAACGAGCGTGATATGCATACGTCTTTCCATTTTGGCGCCTTGGCTTTGTGGCCGTCACCTAGCACACAGCTGTACACACAACAGCAGTTTGATGACGCAAGCGTACCAGGTTTCAGAAGGAAAAAAGACAGTGTGAACACAAACCAGCCGAGGTGGCAGCAAGAAGGGACAATCGAACTTGGGTTCGGACCAGGCAATCGACCCAAGTGTGAAAGCACCCTAAATGCTTGACCTGTAGCTTTAGTGTTTTAAATATGGCTCTACAGGATAGTAGGCATGCAGGGGTATGGTTGAAGACCTTTTATTTTGTAAAATATAAAAACAAATAATATATTCATTCATTCATTTTCCTTCGGCTTAGTCCCTTTATTCATCAGGGGTCACCAGAGCGGAATGAACCACCAACTTATCCAGCATATGTTTTACACAGCGGATGCCCATCCAGCTGCAACCCAGTACTGGGAAACATCCATACACTCTCATTCACACACATACGCTATAGCCAATTTAGTTTATTCACACGAACACGGGGAGAACATGCAAACTCCACACAGAAATGCCATCTGACCCAGCCGGGACTCGAACCAGCTACCTTCATGCTGTGAGGCAACAGTGCTAACCACTGAGCCACCGTGTCGCCCCTAAATAATATATTCATTCATTTTCTTTTCGGCTTAGTCCCTTTATTAATCTGGGGTCGCCACAGCGGAATGAACTGCCAACTTATCCAGCATATGTTTTACGAATGTCATATGTTTTATGAATTATAGTCAATAATATTAATCACAATAAATACTAGAAAATATTGTGACATAATTTTAAGTCAACATCGCCCATGCCTAAGGCGTAAAACATATAAAAAAAAAACATACAAAAAACATATTAAAAAAAAAAAAAACATCTCTTAGACATTGTGATTACACACTACCAAGTCAGCAAGACAACCTGGTCTCATGCCCTTGGACATGCCTTGAGCAGAAAATATTTAAATTTGCTATGTTGTGACATGTACACTACTGGAGGAAAGCTCAGAATTTAACTCAAGGCATCTGAGGTGGCTCAGAAACAGTGCATACTAATATAGAAAGTATATCTCATTGGAGTGGAGTAAAACAGTAAAACATGTTTGATAGAACCAGCGTTTACACTTTTCAATATACAAATGGTTGTCTCTCCATATTAAGCTGGAATAGGAGGACGCGTTTTAACATCTAAAATAATTACACACTTCAGAGTTAAATTGTATGCTAAAGCAAAGCTTGAACATTAGCTACAGCAAATGACAGAAAAGACTGTTAACCATAACTAAAGCTATAAGAGAACAAAGCATTTACAATACAGCTGCAAAGACCAGGATTGTTTTTGCACTGACAGTCCAGCTCTAAAAAATAATAAGCTGGTCCAATTACACTGCTGCTTCCACTGCATCCACCTATCAGAATGTATCACAAGGTGGGAGAATGGAGAGGAAGATGACAGACTGACAGATTGTGTCTGTATTACAGGGCTAGTTTACTCAAAAATAAACAATCATTATTTACTCTGCCTAAAGTTGTTTTAAACTTATAGGAACTTACCGACAGAACCACGTGCAATCATGTTTAAAATTACATGTTGAAAGTGGTTTTGAAACATTCATGTGAAACCAACGTGATCACGAGAACAAACTTGAATGTGTGGAAATGTGAAGATATTTCACGCATTCAAGTATCGTGATTTTACACACATACACACACACACTTAGAACAATAATTATAGTGAAAAGCACTATACAAATACTATACAAACTTGAATTTAATACCCACAAACACACTCAGATATAGACACTCAGATACAGACACTCGACACGCACACACAACGCATGACACACGCACATGCACGCACATGCACGCACACGCACAACACACACACGCATACATGCATGCACGCACGCACGCAAGCACAAGCTGGACACACAGACACACATGCATGCACGCACAACACACGCACGCATGCACAACACACTCAGACACACACACTCAAAGATACACTCAGACACACACACACACACACACACACACACACACACACACACAGGCACACACAATAAATTCAGATCTGCAGTTGACCATCTAAACAGCAAAAGCCATTTAATTTCAAAATGAACTAGTATTTAAATTATTTAATTGCATCATGTTGAGTATTGTAATGTCTCAGTGATGAAAAAAAATAACAGCAACCAACATTAGCCCCATAGAGCCAAAGCAAAGCAAACACAAGATTACATATAATTATGTACAGGAATACAATATACAAAAAAAGCGAGATCGACTTGGTGTGATTTACTTACCTTTCAAAGGAACAATGGCCAAGTTTTTCATATAATATTTATGTAAACCTGTACAACCTAACATTGCAATTAAATAATTAGCACATCATGTAATTAATTATATTTAAACAATCTAATTGCTGCATGTCCCATATACATACACAAAAGAAACAAAAAGAAGAACATCCTCATAATCCATTCTTTATCAAATCTTATTGAATAATAATCAGCATGTCATGTAATCAGTTCAAATTATGGTAATAAATAGAACATATCAGAGATTTATGAAACTATATGCATTAATATCTGGGAAGGGACTCAAAGCTTATTAGAATGTGGAGTGTGTATCTAAATCTGGAGCCAGAGGCAGACGTGCCTGGCCCTCTCTTGGGCTTTCTGGTTGTTTGGCAGCAGTTAAAAGAAAAGATAAAGCCCAAAGAGAATCAAACACTGCTGGTATGCAGTTAAAAGACATGTTCTGATAGCATTCCGTGTCTCTCTCATGTATTACCATTTAAAAGAGATCTCAGAAAATGGACAAGAAAAAAAAGAGAGCATATTTCCTCCAGCAGTGTTACTGAGTGTGGGTTTAGATTTTTCTCCTATCCCATCAGGCTTAGCTGATTTCAGTGTATTTGGGATGCTTCATTGTATTTATTGTATAATAACCATGACCTTTTTGGCTGGCTATCATATGGGGACCTTAAAATGTTATCTTAGTGGAAAAGCTGCATAGTGAAACAGTTGTGAAGCAAATCAGCCGTTTCAATCTGACAACAGTGAGCAATAACAGCAACGCAGGGCTCTGCGTTCATGGTGGTGCAGCTGAAAAACGCTGCCTATGAAAAAAGCAAAAGCTAAATGCAGTAATCAGTAGTTGCTGATGCTCACTAAGTTGTTAGGCTTGTACTTGCTTTTCATTGCGCGCACACACACAACCAATAATAAAAATAAAATAAAAACTGAACTGCAAATGCTTTCTCCAGCTGCCAGAAACCCCAAGGGGCTGTTTACATCTGGTCCCGTCGTGCATTTTTCTCATCAGATAGCAGAAAGGACCGGTTTAAATCAGAATCAAGCCCTTCAAAACATTTAGGAGGTGGTCTGGGATGCATTCCAAACGTAACTGGACAAGTAAAAAGGTATCTGGTTATTGAAACCTTACGTGCAAATTTAGTATAGTATAATATATATTATACTACAGTATATTACAGAACAGAAAAGAATAACTCAAAACGGGACAAAACTTTGTTAGATAGACAAGACTAAAGTGACCAGAAAGCCCAATACAATTGGGACAGGTTTAATTTTACAGTTCGCGTATACAGCCCCAGTTACAGCCATGACACCATTTGTCCCTATAATTATTCTTAGCTTTAGTTATTTACTTCCATCTCCACCAAACTCCATCTCTTTTCCCATCTCTTACATTTATTTTTTTTTTTTAATTTTTACTGTGGTCATGTGAGTCATGTTACAGTACATGCACTTGCTTTTCACACCTGTTCCAAGATATCCGCCTACACCCTCTAAATTGATACTTATTTTTTTTTTACAGACAGCAGATAACAAAATCTTTACTTACTTTACAACAGCTGCTCACAAAATTTAAATGAAGTCTTTTTTTTTTTTTATTACTATTTTATAACATTCTCTGAGGTTCAATATAATAGCCACAGGACGTTTACAACATATTTTTACACCAAAAAAAACTCCATTCTTGATTAAAAATAAACCCAGAGTAAACAACTATTTCTTACTGACATGATCTACAACAGTGATTCCTACACTGTGTTACACTGTTACACTGTGTCTACAAATGAGCAACTTGACACAATAAAGTCAAGAAAACATCATTAGTAATTCTGGCTTCACTTCACACTGGAGTATCTGCAATAAGACAAATATCAACAGTAAACTGATGACCTTCTATCTTTGACCTCTGACATGTAGAAATGGAACTATGATGCAACAACGGTCCTGTTTGGTGTATAAACAGTGTTAGAATCACAAGGAAGGCAATTTAGAAGCAGACCACACAAAAAAATATATTCAAACATTCTTCAAACTATCTTTTGTATTCGGCAAAAGAAAGTAATTCTGGTTCGTAATTCAATTAGAATGAGAAAATAATAGGTGTACAGCTTTTTCTACTGAACTATCCCTTTAAGTAGCATACTTTTGAAATAACCTTTGCGTCAGGTGTAGCTATGACGTAAACTAAGCCGAAATGAAGATAAAAAGTTTTGATCCTTCACAAAATCAGATATTTGTTTGGCCTTCATAATCTCTTATTATCTACAGAGAGTGAGTCCCATTCAAATTGATAAACTTGTTAAACATTTGTCCTGATAAGTCCCCGTTCATTTGTCATCTTTTAGAAAGATTGATTTCTCTATATACGGATGGAAATATTGTTCTATCCCACTAGACCAGGCAGAGAAAAGAAAAGGTCAAGCAAAGGCCACCTCTCTCAAAACAAATACAATTTTTTTTTTCCTAAAGCTAGCCAACACAAACGTCTCAGTCTCTGTGATTTTCCCATCTTCACAGTAAACCCACCTTCAATTCACATTTCCAAGACCTTCTATTTATACACACCTTCCCTGTGTGTCATCCCCATGTATTAGCCATCTAGGCATGACCGCCACTGAGCAGTACAAGAACAACTGAATTCAACTGCCATTATAGCCATGGCAAGTCACAGCCAATAACTTTATTCATACAAAGCTATCATCTCTTCTTTCTAAGATGTTCCAAGAAGATTTCCTGAGCAGTAGGGGTCATTTCGCATAATAGGACTCTGAGCTTTTTAGCATTCATGTCTAGGGAATGCTCAACTGGAGAGGAATGTTCACTTCCAGGTCCCAACAGAGCAGCTTATAAAGAGCTCACTTTATCTGCATTAATATGACTTCTACAGTCCTCGACTAAATATAATCATTCTGTTATATTTACCTGAGGTTATAACTCAATGTTAGACAAGGGCACTGTGGACAGGACAAGGCAAGATGGTTAAGAAGTTTTTTTTAAACACAAGACTGACATAAAAAAATGCAGTTTTCTAGAACATTGCATTCAACTTAATTACAAACTTTTGAAGAGTAATACACTGCATGATTTATTCATTTTCTTAAAATCTGTGGCAGAATTAACATATTTCACATATTTTTTAGATAATTCAGCCTGTTGAACTTTCCACAGGTTATTTAAAGGTGACATCAGACGAATGAAATTTTCACTTTTGTAGAATATTTTTGTTTTGCTAAGTTTTTGCTGTGTTTTGTTTTTGCCACTAAAGTTGTTTAATAAAAAGTTAAAAATAAAAATAAATAAAATAAAAATAAAAACTGTCTAGGCAATATGTGCCATTAATTTACCTTTTTGATTTTCCTGCCAGTTTAAACATAACCAGCAAGTTCTTTACATGTGCCCGCTATAGACTCTGCCCTCCTCCTACCCTTATATAAAAAAAAAAATAAAATAAAAAAAATAAATAATAAATCAGTGCCCTTATACAGAATCGCAGCTTCAGAATGGGCAAAAGTGAAATGCATTAGTTTTTATATATGAAGGGTATATATCCCAGAAGGAGTGGGAAACTTGTTGTGGGGAAAAACGTAAATTGCATTTAAAAGATACTGTATTTATAAAAAATTGTTTTTTTCCCTTTGGTTACTATTATCCAGTTAAAGCTTCAGTTCACTCATGTGGTGGGCTGCAATGTCAAGCAATGATATATTATACGCAACTATTAACTGTGTGTTTGAGGTTGGTGTGATCTCACATTTTGACACTTTAATGTGGAAACAACTTCAAAAACTCCATGTCAGTCAAAAAGACAACAGTAAGCAGAAGCTTGAGGCTTGGTAGTGTGTGTACACTGTGCAACTATGGATCGGACCACATAAGACTACACAACAATAGACCGTAGCCATTCCTGATCCAGCCTCAGAGAGTGGTAGGGTGAGCAGAAGCTCATTAGCCATTAAAGAGATATGAAGTTCCTGTGGAGTGAGATGTTTTTGACAGGGTAAAAAAAATGGATATTTAACTACAGTACCATTGAGAAATTTAACCAAACTAAGTTATGGACTTTTCATTGAAATCCTTAACAAATCCTATCAACTTGCATAAAATGGGCATCCTATGTCACCTTTAATGTCATCTCCCAACTCTCGTCACTCAAAAATAAACCTTTTTGAGAATGAACACAAAATAAGTTAAAAACGTCAAAACTGCTCTTTTATTTTCAAAGAAATGCATAGTAATCACTAGCTGTCAGGTTCAGCTGCTATTGCACACAGATATTCAAAAGGAAATAGGTTACATATTATTTTGGGATTTGAATACAGGTCCCCTTGCAAGCTAAACAAAATCACTAACACGTCTTTAAAAAAATGAACCTTTCTTTATTGTGTAAAAACACCAAGTGAGCTGCATCCAAAAAAAAATGAAATGCTTGACACCTGCATACAATGACGGACAGGCAGAGAATGTTTCCGATATTCAAAAAAGGCTCCCCTGACTTCTTTTTTTCTGTTTATGGAGCCTTGGGCTGTCACAAAGGCAGGTGTGATTTCACACGACACCCATTTTAGTGATATCTGTCAGGTGTAGCAGTATTTCATGCATGGTACAGCAGCTTTAAAATGGGCTTCTCAGTGCTGTTTTGTATTACACAGAATGTGTCAGTTATTTGATAAATTGATTCTGGTTTATGAAGAATATAAATGACTGTCAGAAATCTGCAAGAAAAGACTTTCAGGTCTGAAGTGATTTTTTTTTCTTACAATGGCAACACAGGTTTTTAGAAAACTTCTACAAAGTCTTTACTTTTTAGCACTACGCACTACGCAGACATTAAATGCTTCTCAGGTGACTGCATCATCTGCTAAAAAACACATTCCTAGTGTTTGGACAGTACACACTGCAGCTCAATAATGTTGTCAATGTTCTTTTAAGTGCACCATCCCATATGACAGCCACATTCAACAGAATCCACTACCAAAATTACCCAAAGCAACGTCTAAAATTTCAAATACTAAAAAGCAATAAATAGCAGCCAAGTAAAACATAGATTCGGTCAAATAAAGACTTTATTCCTCAATGTAAACTCAAGAGATCATGACTAGATCAAAAATGAAAACTCCAAACCTATGACCTTCTATAAAATACAAAATCCAAAAATGTTTTTTATGTTTATACTAGACCAGCGCAACATTATAATAAAATTGATATTGCAATTTGCCTAATATGTGGATACAAAACATGATTTTAGACCAGATATTTACACTGAGAAAGTTTTTTGTGGAATTTGCAAACAAATGGCAAACATCGAAGGTGGATAATCACTTAGTGGATATAAGACACTTTCTGAGAGAAGTGCTGATAGAATTATTGTCTCTTGTGGCCTAATGCTGCCATCTGCATGAGCTGACTTCATGTTCGGTTGTAAAATGTAGCTTGTAGACTTTATTTTTTTACATTATTTTATTAAAAACTGTATTTTTAAACTTACTACACCACCCTAGTGCTTGTCAAAATCCTTTTTGATTTGAACATCAACAAACTTACCAATGAACATGGAAATTGCATCACGTTCTTAATGTACGTAAAACGGTTACCATCAGAACGGATTTCTCCTATACTACCCCAGACTGAAAGATATTGGCCAACTTTCATTAGAGCTCTGCCTTTTTAACAATAATTTATGAGGGATGTACATAAAATCTTTATAGAAGCCATAACATTGGCCCTTCTATTGCTTTAAGGGCATCTCTAAAACAGTCTTGTTTTAACAGCACATGTTAAAAAAGGCAAGGCAGCATTTTAAAATAATCTGCAAGACTTGGCAGCACACTACTAAGACTTCTGCCTCCCTGTATTTTTCCTAAATCAAGGTGGCGTCAAAAAAAAAAAAAAAAGAAATCACTTACATCTTTCTTCATCCCCTGCAGTGAAATTGGTTTGATCTGGAGCAGATAGTGCTGACGTACATGCTGAATAGTAAATGCTCTGTATTAATGGAGCTAAATCTACCACCTGTGAACCAGACATGAAAGTTCGGTTCAAAATGATGGCAAAACTAAATTGAAGAGCACATTTATCTTCACTAACGAGGGCTTACTCAGCGCCAGCTCTCATATGTTAAATGGATCACATTTGCTTTGCGAATTTGGGAAGATCCTCGGTACATCTAGGATATTTCAAGCAAGTTACCGTACAATATAAACGTCATTTAAAGCTACCAGGTTTCTCACCACACCAGGAGCCCTTTGTCTTCCCGGTGGTGTTTTGACTGATGGATGATAACACACCATTCAGGATTGAGTGACAGCACGAAACAGCTACAGTTTTAGTCCGGAGCAGATATCCCGAACCGTCCCTATCCTCTGCTCCAGACCATATCGAGCTCGTACTCGTCTCTGTCAGTCAAGCGGCAGTAAATAAAGAGCAGGTTATGAGAGTCTTCCTCCTTACACCCCATCCATCAGCCAGTCTCTTAATACCTACAGCTGTCACCCATTCTGAGAGGAGCTGCCGTGTGATGTATTTCACCACCGTGGAGAAAATTAGCTGCTCTGGATATGTTTTGCCGCCTAAACTTAGCATTCCTGCGTGCCTTCAGGAAAAAGCGGGGATGACTGTCAATGAGATGAATTACCATTCAGCTGGGGTGGGTATTTTTGTTGTCGGGCCTCTTGCACCCAGATATTAAGACGGCCGCATAATGCATTTCCTCTATGGTTCACTAACAAACAAAAGGTAAGAAGAGTGCTGCTTGTGCTTTGCTTTAATTATTATAATGTGGCCTGCTTGATGGCTGGCTATGAATGGCTGTCTTAAATGATTTGAGATGTGAATGAACTTACCCTTTAACACATCGCTATATATATGTATTATTTTACTCATCCTCATGTTGTTACAAACCCATAAGAAATCTACTCAAGTTTGGCACACAATTTAAAATATTTCAGAAAATTTTAACGTCTACTCATCCAAAACTTTAGCATCTTAAAATGTTCTTAAAGAAATCAAAAACTAAATCCATAAGTATTGAGTAGTTTAAGCCTAGTTCAACCCAAAGACATTAACACCTATTATGAACAGATTTCATTTAGGCCTCTTATTCACATCAACACTTATCAGCAAAGAATGCTAAGACCAGTTAAATTAGGTCATTGAAATTCAAGCATGCTTGCTTGATGCATGAGACAAATTGAGGCAGGGATTTTGGCCTGCATTAAAAACCATTTTGTGCCTGCAGACATTACTTAAGATGATAAACTTGTTTGATAATTGAACGTGATTTCCTGGTGATGTAGGAAAGTTTATGATAGTGATATGGGGCACCTTGACTCCTATTCACACAGTTTAATACCACATTTCTGTGATAAAAATATCATTTTCTTTCCCTTTTGTTTTCCCTTCTTAAACACTGCAATGATCTATTATGGCTCATCAAAATTAGTGGCCATAAAACTTGCTTTTTGCTTGAAAATAATCTACATAAAACCAGTTGAGAGTGTAAGATAATGTCCTTCTGTGATTTGATGCAACAAATTAAACAAAGAAGAATATACATTTTAAGCCTTAAATTCTTGATATACATTCTATATGAATTGACTATTTAGTACTTTATTATGAATTTTAAGAAAATCTTAAATTTTAAATTAAATTAAATTTTTTAGCAACAGATTTACAGTGACACCGACTGTTGAGGATAGTGTCAAGGAAATAAAAAGAGTGCAAGCAGTCACCATTTGAAGTGGATCAAAAAAGGTTTATGAAAATTGTCTAAAACTATTGAAAAACACCCATTCCTGTCTTTGAAAACCCTTTTTGATCCACTTCAAATGTTGAATACTGTACTCCATTTACAGGTGCAAGTCATAACTAATTTACTATGCAAATGTTTCTAATAGACCAAAATAGAAGCACTTTAAGTTTGATTTGTTTAGTCATGTGATTTCAAGAATCTGTAGCAGGCATTTTGTAACAAAACATTTTGTCCAAGGGCTTTTTCTAGCACAGCAAATTGACCAGAATCGTCATTTTATATAACTGCACAGTATTTCTTCCTGGCAAGAAAGATGCTTGTATCCTTTTGTGAATAATAAAGATTTTCTCTTTTGGTTTCATGGGCACTGAGAAATTCTTTTAAAAGTGTAAGCCTTTTAGCAGATACCTAAAGTATCATACATTACATAAGCTGCTTTAATGTGGTGAATCCCCCTATACATACTGCAGCACTTAATGTGCTCAAGAATACTCATTCATCAGTCGGAGGAGGAGACACTGCTCATTTATTCATACATGGGGATTATTAGAAGGCCGTGATCAAACAGACCACAGTGAAAAAGGTCCAGAATAGCTGGGGCAACACCATTAGCCTTTGAAAGAAGTTCGTGGAACATAATGATCACATATATCTTGGCTGATCTTCAATGGTATTGTGATGAGATTGGAGGATATTAATGTTTTCTAAAGACTGAAACTAACTACGTTATATGAAAGTCACATTCAAATAGTTTTGTCCTTGTCTTAGCAATTTTAACCAGTCATAAAGCAAATTGCACCTTTTACAAATTATAATGAAATTGTAATACAACGTGTAAAACAGGCAGCGCAGTGGCACAGTGGGTAGCGCTGTCGCCTCACATCAAGAATGTCACTGGTTCGAACCTCGGCTGGGTCAGTTGGCATTTCTGTGTGGAGTTTGCATGTTCTCCCCGTGTTCGCGTGGGTTTCTCCGGGTGCTCCGGTTTCAGACATGCACTATAGGTGAATTGGGTAAGCTAAATTGTCCTTAGTGTATGTGTGTGAAGGAGAGTGTATGGGTTTCCCTGTGATGGGTTGCAGCTGGAAAACATGTGCTGGATAAGTTGGTGGTTTATTCCGCTGTGGTGACCCCTGATTAATAAAAGGACTAAGCCGAAAAGAAAATGAATGAATGAATGAATGAACGTGTAAAACAACAATCATAATTATTTACATTTTCATTAAAAAAAATAAAAAAAAAATATATATATATATATATATATATATATATATATATATATATATATATTTGTATACACATGTAAAAATCTGCAGTGGCTCCTATGTGACAAAACTCAACACAAATCCAACATTTTGATTTCTGAACTTATGCAAAATTATACTTGAGGTAGTGATTACGATCCTTTGGCCATGTATATGTTGTAAAGTTATGAGAGTGCATAGAAACTCAATAATTAGTAAAGCCATAATACACGTCAAAGCAGATTTTACTGTAACAGTTACTGTACGGTTCTTGACTGTGGTCAAAAAGGATTTACAAAATGACTTTAGGCTTTATCCCTCTTGTAAACTCCAAGAGATGTGGATTCAGCGCTGCAATTAAATTACACAACCTTGGTTTTTCTCAACAAGTAATTCGGCTGCAGATTTTTTTACATGGGTGATGGCAGAAAAACACCAACATTCTGGATTTGGATGGCAAGAAGAAAAAAAAAAAAAAAAAACAGACTAACCCCTGTAAATGTTCAAAACAACTTGCATTTCTATAAGAAAAAAAGACAAACAAAAACAAAATATCTGTAAAGGCTATTTTTGAAGAAATGGCCATCTAAAAAATACATTTACACGCACTACTGTTAAAATGATTGCCTTAACATTATTAAAGACAATTAATATTAATAATTACATAATTATTTTAAGGCATCATGGTGGCTCAGTGGGTAGTGCGATCGCCTCACAGCAAGAAGGTCGCTGGTTCGAGCCTCAGCTGGGTCAGTTGGCATTTCTGTGTGGAGTTTACATGTTCTCCCAGTGATCGCGTGGGTTTCATCCGGGTACTCCAGTTTCCCCCCCCCCCAGTCCAAAGACATGTGCTATAGGTGAATTGGGTAAGCTAAAAATTGTCCGTAGTGTATATGTGTGTATGAGTGTGTATGGATGTTTCCCAGTGATGGGTTGCAGCTGGAAGGGAATCCGCTACGTAAAACATATGCTGGATAAGTTGGCGGTTCATTCCGCTGTGGCGACCCCAGATTAATAAAGGGACTAAGCCGAAAAGAAAATGAATGAATGAATAATTATTTTATTTGGCAAGGATGCATTAAAAAGGTCATAAGCGAGAAAGATTTAATTCAGAAAACTTTCACAATAACAAATATATGTTTGTTTCAATTTCAATATTTCTATAAAAAATGTTTTTTTACCATAAAATCAGCATATTTTAATAATTTCTGAAGGTTCATTCATACTGTATAAACATGCACAGACATATACATACATACTGTACACCGTTTAATGCTAAAGAGACATTATATACGTAACAACTATAAACAAATTCAGATTACAACTTTACATTAAAAGTGATTTACAATAAAATGAGACATTGCATGTTTAAAGATTTTATAGCAATAATACTGTTTACTGCATTTTGATCAAATTAATGCAGCCTTGGTCACCAAAATTTTAAAAGATCTTATTGACACATTTTTCTTTAATTCTAGTAAACAACTCGCATATCCAGATCCTTGCTGTTTCTCAACCCATTATATATTTTCAAATTATCTTTGACCTTGAAAAAGTAGCCTCTTCAGTATAACCTCTTCAGAATGAATCCGAAAATGTAGAAGAATACCTAAGCTAGTACAACAGAGGCAATAATGGGTACCCAATGGTCATATCCTGATGGCAAATCCTGCCTAAAGTGAACAGAGACTGGGCCATTTAGCACCCAATGATGTATGTTCTGAAGGGAATATGTGTCTGTGGACTTCCTAATTGACACATCATATGATAACGCTCATCAACACTGTCTGCTATGACTAGTCATGAATGGCAAATGTCTTCATTCTAAAACGGTCTACAAGCTTTTCACCTTGAAATTAGGTTTTTAATAACCCTAGCTTTCCTATCAAACCTCCTCTTATTATCAGACTATTGTATTGCAGTCATTTTCCAGTGGTGTCAACATTCATGAGCGAAACACTGTATCAGCTATAAAATCTGTGTTGATCAGGACTGACTCAGACAGATTTATATGAAAATGCGCAGAGATTCTTCAGTAATTCACGGAGAGAGAAAGATGCTTAGCACGACTTCCTCCATCTGCATCCCCCTTTTCTTTCTGGCAATGGGGAGAATTTGTTTTGGCTGCCTTGAAAGTTGTGACAATTGCAGATTTGACACAAGCCATGTGCATGATATGTGATGCACAAAAAGCACTGAGTGATGCACAAAATCATTTATGATAATGAGCATAGAGTAAACAATTTCACATGTCATCTGTCTAATTTCAAAGCACATGAAAATAAATTAAATTAGTTTTCAGTGCAGCAAAACATATCTGCCACACACACACGCTCAGACACTTTTCAGGGCTCTGTTGGACATTTTTCCTTGTCCTTAATTACATTTTCGACCTGTGGCTGTCAATCCGTAAAACCGCTTGTAAGAGCTTGACATGCTGGATCTACCTGCCTATTAGTACCTATTATTGATTTTGTGTCGCTTAACCACAGCTTAAATTAATGCTTTGACTCTACAACAAATAGGTCGACATATGCAGCATATGTAATTGTATAAACAGTGACAAAGTTCACCATCTCATAACACTCAATGTTATCCCAAAGCCTTATGTCACTTTTTTTTTTAAATCACTGCCATACCGTGTAAATATAAATGTATGTTAAGATCCAAAACACCAGTGACGGCTACTTTCTTTGCTCACTTTTCACTATACCTAAAACAAGTAGAAAACACTTCTATGACAGATGTGTGAAACTTACACACAATTTGATGTTCCAGGTCAAATTGACCCATTTAGCTTTTTGAGCTGTCAAAAATATGACTTTTTCTGATATGGGATCATCAACATTCATACAAATAGTTGACACTTATGCGCTGTGAAATGGGAACATGATCATACTCCAGAGCAGGTCGATCTGACCCACAAAAAAGTCATAATGAAATTAACATCGCTGACGTTAAGCAAAATTTAAACTGTTAAAAAATAAAAAATTGGCAGATAACTAATAAAACAATATTACAATGTATAGTATGTGCACTATTTTGTCCAATGTTAATCTGAACAAGTAGGTAAACAACAAATAATCAAGAAAACTAAATTTCATCTTTTCAATGTAAGCCTTTCAACAGTCTTAATTTAAGGCAAATTTGAAAATATATTAAAGAAATATTTATTTCCATTCAAACTCTAGGTCAGTAGGATTTAATGGTAGTGACTTCAGTTTTAGTATACGGAGTTTAGCACAGTTACAGTATATTCATCTTGGTCAATGTTTGATTAAATTAGAGCTTACAAATCATTAGATTACAGCAAAGATATCGAAAATGTAAAAAAAAAAAAAAAGTCAGAAAAGTACATGCATGATTTAAAATCCAGTAGATGATAAATGGACCAATAACAAATGGTTTCCTGCTCCAATTTCTGCTCTGTGCCACAGATATACTAGTACCATCTATAACATTATGCCAGCCAACTCTGACAGATCTGTGACATGGTGTCTTCATAACTCAAGCTCTTCTAACACAAAATCATGCTGCTGTGTGCAATATATAAAGAGATACTTTACACAAAAATGAAAAAAATTGCTGTTAATTTACTCACCCGCTGGCCATCCAAGATGGTTTTCTTCTTCAGTAGAATTAAGTTTTAAGCTGACACCATGTCCTTGGTGACTCATAAAATAAATTCAAATAAATATACCAAAAATAGAAAGAAAAAAAAAAAGAACATTCTCAGTTTAACTGGATTTACAAGTTATAGTTGTGTTAGCATTAAATGTTTTTGTTCTTGTTTGTTCTATTCACAAATGGCATGTCTTCCCAATTAAAAAAGGTGTGTTATAAAAACAAACAGGTGTCATGTTTTCAGACATGTTTCTATTCATTTTTTGACAACATTGTCAATGCTTCAACAAGAATGATGAAATCAATATTTGATAGAATAACCCTGATTTTCAATGTATTGCGGGCAATATTAGCCGTTAGAGCACACACAGATCTGAGGATGAGATTTTTTTTAACCGAAAATAGTGGACAAGTAACTTTGGAATAGTAGTTTCAACATACTATAATTTGGGACACACTAATTGTATTTTTGAATACTATTTAGAATGGATAATATTGGAATTGGGACACAGCATTGGTTTTCTGACTCGGGTTTAACATAAAAAAACATCTAAAATGGCAATATTTTTATTGAAAAAAAAAAATGTTTTCAAACCATTGTAGCATAATACACATACTAATGTTTTACTCGAACCAGTATATCCAGAGAAACTCAAAACGTTCTCTACATCTAGAGTATATAACATATGTAGGAAACACAAAATGATACTGTCACGGTGCGCTCACTCACAAAGGCACAGGATAACAGGAATTATCAAAACACGTAGATTTATTTATAACGCACTCACTTGAGACACTGGAACATGGAGACACTGGAACAAGGAGACAATACAATACCGGACAAAGAAGGAACCAAACTAAGGGGTATATATATACACATGGGATAATGACACACAGGTGAAACTAATGAACAGGAAACGGCGGGAAACGGAACAAAGGAGCACATGATCACAACACAGAACAGACACCTGACATTACCGCCCCCCTTTGAAGGCGCGTCCTCGCGCCTTCAACATAACGTAATATAAGAAAGTGTGGGAGGGGAAAGGGCCAGGGAGGAGTCTTAGGAGGGAGGAGCCTAAAAGGACGCTGGGAGACAAGGAGTGGAGGACTTGGCCAGGGAGAAGTTTCAGGAGGGAGGAACCAGGAAGGGAGCTGGAGCAGGAAGACCCAGGACACAGCCAGAAGGACGGCCCAGGGCGGAGTCGAGGAAGGGAGGGGCCATGGAGGAGGAGTGCCTGCCGACTCCAGGCGACCGACTGAGGGAGACGCCGCTGATGGCGGTGGAGCCCAAGGAGAGGACGGAGAGCCGTAGGGTGAAGGTAACGCCGAGGTCCCGGAGGGTCAGGGTGGAGCAGATGGCTCACCCGAGCGAGGCGACGGCGGGGGTCCGGAAGCCCGCGGCGGAGCCAGAGCGACAGAGGACCAAGGCGTAGCTGGAGGGAAGGAGGAGCTCAACGCAGCTGGCAGGACAGAGCGATGAGGCGCAGCCAGAGGAGTGGAGTCCAGAGGTGTAGGAAGGGCGACGACTGACCAAGGCGGAGCCAGAGGGACGAGGGAGCCTGGCGGAGCTGGTGGACTGACAGTCCACGGCGGAGATGAGGGAGGAGTGAGCCAATGCAGAGCCCAAGGGTCGAAGGGCCGAGGCAGAGTCCGTAGCTCGGAGGCTGGAAGAGCTGACGCTGGGCGACACCCTCCAGAGGGCGATGCTGGCAGGCAGCACCTCAAAGCGAGCTCCACCTCTGGAGCTTGAGGGCGAGCTGGGGGGCTGGCTGACTGCAGCAGCGCTGGAGCTGGTTGACTGGCTGCAGTCATCTGTATGAGTAGAGGTGGAGAGGGTGGGAAGTCACTCACGACTCTGGAGCTTGGGGCATCGAGAAATACAGGAACTAAAAAACACTAAACACTAAAACACTAAAAAACTGTCTGGAAACAGTTGACGCGGAGATACATCTTTGCTGTCTGGAAACAGCGGAAGGGGCTTGACTTCACTCCAGAATTCGATGAGCAACACGTAGATTTATTTATAACGCACTCACTTGAGACACTGGAACATGGAGACACTGGAACAAGGAGACAATACAATACCGGAAAAAGAAGGAACCAACTAAGGGGTATATATACACATGGGATAATGACACACAGGTGAAACTAATGAACAGGAAACGGCGAGAAAGGGAACAAAGGAGCACATGATCACAACACAGAACAGACACCTGACAGATACTTCCTGATGATACATTAAAGATGTCGGTGCAAGAGACTGAACATTGTTTACAACATTACTACCTTCAATGCATAGCCAACATTCATACAGCACAGAGTACATATAAATACCAGCAAATCTTTGTTTTTTTGTTCAACTATCCCTTTAAAGTCATGTTCTGAACACAGTGGAGAGTTCAGCATGTTCTAGCTGATCATGCAGCAGCAAGCAAGGGCCTTTATCCATTCCAGAGCCCCTCACTGATGCAACATACAGTATAGCTTTTCACAAACACTAACCGTGGGGCTCACAGATAACAGGCACTTTAGTTTTCTGGGCACAGAGCATTAAACCATCATCAAAATACAGCTGCCCCTTCCTCAACATGAAGTCCTTCCCACACCTCTGGTGAATAAACAGGAACCAGATTGGCAATCCGACACCCCTCTCAGCAGCTCAAGATGGTGTACATCTAAACCCAGCGTGATATTCCACCGGATGTGACTGATTCAGAGACAAAGGTTTAAAGCCGTTCTCCAGCTTTATCTCTTTGAAAATCCTTCTGTTTTGCCCTCCCTCATAACGGTGAAATGTGTAATCCTCTAAAAAGGGTCAAAGAGCACATAAAACCTCCGACATAAATAA
The DNA here is from genome assembly GCA_903798115.1 of Danio jaintianensis. Lineage (NCBI taxonomy): Eukaryota > Metazoa > Chordata > Actinopteri > Cypriniformes > Danionidae > Danio > Danio jaintianensis. Next base: position 3,452,600 of record CAIGQV010017602.1, on the reverse strand, counting down.
GGTATCATAAACTGTGAGCTTGGACGTCTGGGTTGCTCATGTTATGTAGGTTGATGACCCTTTGCTGACCCTGAGAGCCCATCGTCACGCCACGACTCCATAAAGAGCTTTACAGAGACCAAAAGAGCAATTGGTCATAAATACAACTCATCGGCAGATAATGGCTCTCATTCACTAATGGTGTGTACAAACATATACTATACTAGCGCATTCAATTGACCAAAAGTGGCAGTAGCAGCTTTTAGAATGTTACAGAATGATACTTGATTTGAATAAACAGTTTTAAGCTTTCTATTCATAAAAAAATAAATAAATATGGTTCCACAAATATATTTAGCAGCACATCTGTTTTCAGAATTGATAATCCTAGATATGAACACATTAGCATATCAGCATGTCAGAATGTGATTTCTAAAAGAATCATATAACACTGAAGACTGGGGCAACATAGATATAGTCTAGAAATGAATTATTTCTTACATTTAAAAATATAAAAATTTCTAATTAAAATTTTTTCAATCAATTAAAAGCTTACTTCAAAAATACAACCCTAACCCTAGCTATGGTTTTTAGTAAAATTGAATATAAAAAAAAAATTAATATTTGTTTTACTCTATAAAGGTCAGATAACTTGTCTTTGATGAGCATTTTTTGCCTTTCATTTTTAGAAAAATGACAGTTGGTCATACATTTTTTTTAATTATATTAATATTAGTCTTTATTATTATTATTATTATTATTACCTGTTGTGACTGAAAACAAGGGTTACTCCACAAAATTGTGATTTACTTCTTTTGAAGGTAAAACCATTAATATTGTGCTATATAAATGTATAATGAATATACATATGAACAGGTGACACCTTATTTTATTTAATGCAAAAAATAGCTTTAAATTAGAACATTTTTGTATTTTACATTTGGAAATTAAATCAGCAATTCACAGAATAAAACAAAAATGTATAAATCATTAATCCAAAAGAAACTAAGAATTTCCAAGTGGTCTCTCAGCATTATAAATAACCACATTCACCAATATTAAAATTATGGTTAAAAGAATTTCAAAATGCACACAATCAGTGACAGAAAATGACCTAGAAAAGGGGCTACCACTTGATCATACCCAATGATGAATGTCAGAACAAGTAACATCTAGACAGACTAACTTGTGCTCACACATCAGAAATTAATTTGAAAATTTAACAGATACTTCAGCATGTAAACAGAACCAAGGCCAAGCAAACAAAAGCAGAGGAAGTCTAAATCCTACTCGCATTTCCATATGTCTGGCATTTCAAGCACTTTAATATTCTTTTTATACTCTTGCCCTTTCTTTCAGGAGCCTAATCATGCACCAAGCTGCATACAAGTAGCAACGAGCATGATCAAAAGCTGATTTTTACAGTAAGGTTGTATGCACGCAGCTTTAGTGGCAGGGAAATGAAGGAAGCGATAATCAATAATATTTAACAACCTCCAACACAATCAAAGTGGTCAAAATTATTCTACTGAATGCAGGCAGGTATAGTTAAAAATAATGCATGGTCTCAGATGCAGATTATGAACTTGAAGATTAAAACAATGTTTTTGGTAGCACTTATTTAGCGATTGCACTAAATTACAACAACAATAGTAGCACTGTAATTATCTAGAACTAATGCATAATCCATGTGTGTGAAGTTAAGAGTCATTTAAAAAACACCATTTGTGAACTCCAATAGAAAGCTGTTGTAAAATGATTACCTGGAACAAAGCTCCCCTGAACAACTTCTTTGTAAGCCCACCATCCCTCATGGATTTTGGGTGGATTTGGCTGAGCTGTGAGGAAAGAAGAGGAAAATTGGAGTGATTTTAGCATTACTTATAGAAGAAAAAAACAACACCACATTTTTGTGAATATTGATTGTTCATTGTTTTCTCTGTGTTCATTCAAGAATGGTTTCTGGCAAACAGCTTCACAACAGAGGCTCAAAACAAACAAAACTGGAATAGAAAACCCACATTTGTTCTTCAAGCATTAGAATGGAGATGCATTCTGGGTGAACTCAACAAGAGATCCGACTGAACCTGGGCTGCAGTTTATAATTGAAGTGACCTAGTAAAGATCCTACTACTAGAGGAGGTCAAAGCCTGAAATTACAAGGCAAGATTTTAGGATATTGCATTTTTTACACCTAAACATTCTTGTCCTTACTGCTACAGGAAAACATGTCTATGAGGACATAGGTGGCAAGGCTGCTGTTTAATGGAACTGGAGGAGGGTTAATCCTTCCATCAAGGACAAGAACTAATGCAGGAGAGTGGTTCATTTCGCAAAAAAAGAGGAGGTGGTAGGAGAGGTGAAAATGCTTCCGCCTCTTAGGAACTGGAAAAAACAAACAACGCTGAAGCTAACGTTTTCTCAGAGCAGTACTATATCTGAGCATGGTGCGGTTGAAACACCAAAATTTTGCTGGACTACAATGATAAAACAGTTTGATTAAAGTTCCCTATGAATGAGGTTAACAGACTTTTCAGTCTGTATTAACACTCCCGATTAACACTCAGTGATTTTTGAATGGTATTGACCCAACTGGTGAGGATGTGGCTGCCTGCAAGCAAAAAGTTTTACTTACTGATGTAGCTGTAAAAAAAATAAAAAAATAAAAAAAATGTTGCTGATTATTTTATAAAATTTGCAAACTTATTTGCAGATATGTCAATTAGTCAAATAATTTTCTGATTTGAACTGAACTCCATTAATATATTTATTTTGATCATTTGTTTGTTAGCATGAATTTAAGATTTGCATTATGCAATTACATTAGATTAGCTTACTACTAACCTGTGGAAAGGCTGTCATCAAAATAGTGAACTCCTTTTTTATAGGGTTGGGGCTTGTGACTACGTTTACATGGACATCAGTAATCTAATTATTTGCCTTAATCTGAATAAGACAATAATATGATTAATGCGATTAATGATTTTTTGCCTAATAATAATATGATTAATGCGATTAATGATTTTTTGCCTTTAATTTTTAGAAATTTTTAGAAAAATTTTTTTTTAACTATATTAATAAATATTAGATCCATATATATTAGATCCGTTAACGTCATTGTGTCACTTAGGCCATCCACGTTTCTACCGGAGTTTCATGTAATTTGGGGTGTTTAATTTTTAATTTTTCGACTTTAACTGCAGTTCAGCAGTTTCACTTTCATTCAGCAACATATTGTTCATGCCCTGTGACAAACTGAGGTATTTTGATGAGAATATGGACTGGAAGAGTGTTGTTCTAATGGAACTTGATACCACATGCCGAATGGAAAGAAAAAACCTCCACATTTCGTTATGCGGGTGTCTGTGGGTCCTTTAAGGTAATCAAAAAAAAAAATGTTTCCATGGTAGACTCTTAATCAGAGTATTGTCTTAATCATATTAAAATTGGAAAGGTGGTGTCCATGTAAACTTACTCAGTGAAAGTGCCAGATGATGTCGCAAGCTGTCAAAGACAGTGCATTCCTCTGCCTTTAAGTTGATTTGATGTCAAACTTAATGACACAATTGAGGCCACGTGTTCCCCTAGCACGCAACATTTGTAAAGCATCTGCTGCACATTGCTGTGTCAGATATATAGCCACAATTTAGATCGCTTAGTTTAAGCAAATTTGATGAACGCAATCATGCATGTCTTTGGCTTGCCATACTGAAGGGAATTGCTCACCGGATGCGATGTACTGTGTGCGTTGCCTACATGCGTGCGTTCCTCAAGCAACAAGGATAAACGCTAACGGTGTCCGTATCCCTCAAAGTTGTTTAACATTAAATGTTTAGAGATGGTGTGACACAACGCATACCTATCTGTGCCTTTGATGTACCCCTTGATGCTTCTTACGTCCTTGTCGCAGCACCAGTGGCACCAAAATTACGCACTGAAATTCATATGCTGATTCGGTCCGGTACATACCGGTTACAAATGTACTGGTGCCATTATGGTTTCGGTACCCAACCCTATTTACAACATTTGACTGGCAACACATATGTGCAATCTCTTCATTGAACACTTGAAATTAATAGTTATACGATCCATTATTTTCAAATTTACATAAATTGAATTATTTACAAGAAGCCAGGGAGTTCCAGGGACTAAATCCACACTAAGTGTTTGTTTTGATTACAACTAAATGCAACCTATTTTTCAGAAGGGCAATTTTGTAAGAGGTCACACTGGTGCATTTTATCAGCTCAGGAATTCAGAGAAGGCTTTTAGTATTATCGATATTACATACGCAGTGTTACCAAATCAGGTGTTCTTTCACCATCTGCAGAACTCAATGGCACAGGGGCCAAAGCTCTGAAGGGTGTTCACAACACTTTCTGTCAGACAATAATGTTGATAAAATATAAGACACTCCATTAAGGAACTCCATTAAACACTTACTGTTCTTGACAGAAACAGGGAGTTGAGTGTTTTGTTATTTCCCACATATCTGAAGACATCTGTTGTTGTTTTTCCCTAAATAAAAGGTTTAGGGTCACCATGCAATTATAAAACTAAACAACAGGTGTGCATATGGCTTTATAGAGTAGCTGTTTGAATGTCATAGTCTACAAAACTTTAAAAAAGCACAAAACTTTACATCTGATCATCAACTGATGAACGCCAACAAATCCTCTCTCCATCTCAGGTATCCTGTCAGGGTCTATCTTAAAGTAAAACTTAGTATGGAGCAAGAGGCAATAATTCATCAGTCATGCTCTCCTGAGGGACACTGGTGTAATAATACAGAGGAACTTTAGTGGAAGCTTCAGGACAAGCATCAGACACTGCATCAAACCATCTTTCTCGCTTTCAGTGGGGAAAACAAAGCTCCCGTCCCTGCAGCTCAAAGCTGCCATCATTAGCGGGATGGAGACTGGATAAGAAAACATAACTCCAATTGATCATTTCTGAAAGCACAAGACTCAGGCACTCCAAACTTGATGTGACACAAGCTTTCCACGGAACATCCAAATAAGTTCTTTTTATGCCTATTGTGATTAAAATGAGAGTTTGGGTGGCTTTTATGCAAGCGTGTATGTGTGCGCAAGCTTACAGGGCCCAAAGAACCATTGTGATTGAACGTAATTCGTTGCACTCAGATCTTATGCATGTCCCAGTTGAATGTGCAGGGCTGCATGAAAATGAGACATCACATATTTCATTATGACAGCAGTTTGAGAAAAGCAGCTAAGTTCTATTCCATTTCCCACACAGCTTGGCGGTGCCCCAATAACATATTTACAAGCTTCAGCAGAAAGAAATGCGTCAAATCTATGAAGCGAAAACTCGAGTCAGAGGTCACATGGAATAGACATCTAAAGTTGTTAATTTTGCCACATCTAGTCCAAAAGACTTCAAGTCATTGGCGGCTAGCTGGAAGTCCACAGTTAGAATGTTTGCTGTGACATTTGCATCTCGTCAAAACCAATAAAAAAAAATAACAATCAATTACTAACTAGAAGATGGCCTCGTGTTCAGTGGACGACAACAAATAAATCGACAGATAATAAGGGACCATAACCAACAGGGTTTACGTTTTACGCTTTAATAATGGGATTCAAGTGACTGGTTTAATAATATCATTCAAATGATTGAACGCTGCTCACATTGCCTTTTCAGCATTTCACAAATGGTGCCGCTTTCCAGAGGCTGACTTGCTCATGCATTATTCAGAGTTGGGTAATCAAATGAATAGATGAGGGCGGTTACAGCACAGAGGTAACAAACCTATTGAATGTCTGCAGAGTTAGTGTCAATAGATCAAAAAGTAATTAACACTAATTTTCTGATCCCTGTTCCCAATGGGAGACCCCCTAGTTGGCAAAGGATTTTCAAAGAGCCACTTCACCACAGCTAAACATAAAAAGCACAGAGGCAAATTTTATCAACATTTGTCACTACTCTGAATTAGCGATATGAACAAACCATTTAGTAGAGTATACATTCTGCACCAAGTTGACTTGACACTAAATAACTTTCTAGTACATTTTTCTACCATTTCCTAGTACATTTCCCAGCTGAATCTTACCTACATCTTGCAGTGCTCTCTGATGTGACCAGGTGGAGCAATATTTAAAATCTGCAAAGTTGATTTCTGGAGTCATGCATCCCTGTGATCCTGCCAGAATCTAATTTTAGTGCCACAAGAAATCCCACATACACATTTATAACAGAGTAAACAATTACTCATTTTTACGTGTTTAAGTACTTAGCAGAATTACTTGAAATAGTCATTCTTAGTCGAGAGAAACAGGATGAAGAGCAACATTATTTTCCCTAATGGTCTTTCAGCATCTATTTGGTGTTCTGCTTGTGTACAAATATAACTGATGTTTGTTATTATTAGCATCTATGTGGCATCAGGGATTCTTTAATGCCTATATTAGAAACCACAATAACATTTATAAAGCTGCAAAATGAACCGGACCTGTGGGAGCACATGCAATCATGTCCCTGAAACAAATGAATAGAAGGCACCATATGAGTGTGATTTTTCGGCTACTTACAGAAGCTGCCGTCAGTGTCTTTTTTTTAAATCTCATTTTCAGTTCTTTACCCTGCTGTTTAATGTTTCTTGACTAAATCATGATTATCTCAGAATACAAAAACAGACATTTTATTGAGTGAGTTCATTACAAAAGTTGGCATCACAAATAATCAGTTTAGGCCTGTAATATTTATATAAGAACTGCCAGGATTAACAAAACTGCATAAATATCATCCATGCACAGTGTCATATCTGAAAATGATACAAAACAAAATCTGCACAGGTAACTGGTGTTAAAGAAGTGATTAGCACTATCCATCCGACCCTTCAAATGTTATAGGGACGTTTCAACCTAAAATAGCGAGCTCACTATGAGTATGCATGTCCTTCTTTTGCATAGCACAAAAGATTATATAACAAGCAGGGTGGCCGATGGCCAATATGATTTATTGTGTAATTATTTTGTATATGTGTGAAATAAACATATACACTTACCGGCCACTTTATAAGGTACACCTTACTAGTACTGGGTTGGACCCCCTTTTGCCTTAGAAATGCCTTAATCCTTCGTGGCATAGATTCAACAAGGTACAGGAAATATTCCTCAGAGATTTTGGTCCAAACTGACATGATAGCATCACAAAGTTGCTGCAGATTTGTCAGCTGCACATCCTTGATGCGAATCTTCCGTTCCACCACATCCCAAAGGTGCTCTTTTGGATTGAGATCTGATGACTGTGGAGGCCATTTAAGTACAGTGAACTCATTGTCATGTTCAAGAAACCAGTCTGAGATGAAATGACATTTGCTATTACATGGCGCGTTATCCTGCTGGAAGTAGCCATCAGAAGATGGGTGCACTGTGGTCATAAAGGGATGGACATGGTCAGCAACAATACTCAGGAAGGCTGTGGCGTTGACACAACGCTCATTTGGTACTAATGGGCCCAAAGTGTTTCAAGAAAATATTCCTCACACCATTACACCAGCACCACCAGCCTAAACCGTTGATACAAGGCAGGACGGATCCATGCTTTCACGTTGTTGACGCCAAAGTCTGACTCTACCATCTGAACATCGCAGCAGAAATCGAGACTCATCAGACCAGGCAACATTTTTACAATGGTCTGTTGCCCAACTTTGGTGAGCCTGTGCAAATTGTAGCATCAGTTTCCTGTTCTTAGTTGAAAGGAGTGGCACCCAGTGTGGTCTTCTGCTGCTGTAGCCCATACGGTTCAAGGTTGCACGTGTTGTGCGTTCAGAGATGCTCTTCTGCATACCTCGGTTGTAACGAGTGGTTAGAGTTACTATTGCCTTTCTATCAGCTCAAACCAGTCTGGCCATTCTCCCATGACCTCTGGCATCAAGAAAGCATTTGTGCCCACAGAACTGCTGCTCACTGGATATTTTTGGACCATTCTCTGTAAACCCTAGAGATGGTTGTGTGTGAAAATCCCAGTAGATCAGCAGTTTCTAAAATACTCAGAACAACCCATCTGGCACCAACAACCATGCCACGTTCAAAGTCACTTAAATTACCTTTCTTCCCCATTCTGATGCTCGGTTTGAACTGCAGTAGATCGTCTTGACCATGTCTACATGCCTAAATGCATTGAGTTGCTGCCTTGTGATTGGCTGATTAGAAATTTACATTAACGAGCAGTTGGACAGATGTTTCTAATAAAGTGGGCGGTGAGTGTATATACAGTACACACACTGTACTGTAATTTAGTTTAAGCTTCTGGTCCAATAACGGTGACCACCTGTTTAATAATCGCAGGACAGCAGATTTGATTCATGAGACAATGAATAACACGTGGTGGACAGAAATTCACTAAGACTATGTAAATATTTATTTTCTTGGAACACCTGTTTCCTGTTTTCATCTTAACATACTTTAAATCAGTTGTAAGTTTGATATTTTTCACTGCCACCAGGCCAGGTTCGAGTGAAGCAATGTTCTCCCATGGGACCTACTGAGTTTAATCTAATGAATATACTGTAACAGACTAGCAGGCAAAAATCTAAAGTACTGAAATACTTAATAGTACTTAATTTCCTTAAGCTCCTTTATAGACAAGCATCAATTGTGTTTTACCAGATTCAATGAATCTAAACATATTACTTTTTTAGACCCAACTTGAACTGGCTTACTTTTCTGTTGACATTAAAAAAAATTTTTTCTACCATTCGTAACATTTTACATACTTTAGTTGGCCTACCTGTTTTGGAGGCGGTGACTAGAACTGTCCCCTCACAAAAGACTCTGCTTGGCCAAGATGCTTTTTTTTTGTGTGTTCTTCCCATGTTTGCATGGGTTTCCTTTGGGAGACTCTGGTTTCATTCCACAGTCCAAAGATATGTAATGTAATATAAAAAATAGTGTGTGGGTGTTTCCCAGGACTGGGAGTTAAATGAGCTAGTGCCCTCTTCAAGGCTGGGTTCAGGGCATGAAGGGCACCTGCCAGTAAAACCTGTGCCAGATTAACTGATAAAGGGAATAAGCTAAAATGAGTGAGTTTCTCCCCGTTTTGACATTTGCCAATTGATACATTTTGTTTTCCTGTTAACTTTGACCTAGTCATTTGCCCTCTCTATGAACATGCTGGTTAATTATTTTTCACATGACACCATTTAAAAAAACATGACAACATATAAAAAAATTTTTGGTTTGTTTTATTACAGGGAAAGAGTGGGAAAGGACCATTATAACGCACTGTTTGTGCCCTGCAATATTTGGGACAAAGTTACAAGTTTTGAATCTAAAACCCACATTTGGATATAAATCACATCCATTTATTTCACTAATTTACTTTCTACATGATTTGACATTTCATATTTGATGGCTTTATGTTTTTTTTATATTTTATTATAAAGGTTATTAGAATCAATGCGAAAAATTGTCCTTTTCCAACCAATCGTTCAACACTGGATAAATTTGATCATGTAAATTGCGCTCTTATTGAATATGTTGGTTGTTTTGTTTATTTTCTGCTGTAGCTAGATATGACTATACAACATTTGGTTAAATAATTTTTTATAAATTTTTTTCCAAGTCAACAAGACTGCTGATTATTAGAAAAACCGATTACAGCAAGATCAGTTTACTGAAAATATGTATTTTTATAGGTACTAACACTTTGCTTACCACCAGTTTGAAAAATGTAGTGTACACACAGCTCTGTTTCTTTCCAGTGGAAGTGGAGAACAATAGTAGAGGATTGGTAAATTTACGACTGCGTACATTTCTGTCGCAGATCAATCTAAACAACATTTCAAAACTAAGTAATAAACTGCAAACAAATGGCACTTGCAGAAGTCTCAGAGAAACTAGGTGATGCTGTAAATAAACACTTCATCAGAAACTAATTGTCAGAGCCGACCATTAGTATTCATCATGAAACGGAGACAGTCCTGGGGCTCATCCATGCAGGGTGAAAAGAGACAGAGGCGCAAATGTTGCCCATAAATGAAACTTGACCTTGCCGACAGCTGTGCTTACTGACTTATGAGATAATTGTCTTTCACCCGGCCCGTTTGTGGCACCACATTATGGATCCAGCTGCAGCAGTGTAATGTTGCAGGGCTCATCCCTGGTGGACTCTTTCAATCAAGCGCAAGCATCCTGAACCGTTTATCAATATAAAAAGGCCAGGCAATATGCTGCATGTATAATCACCCTTGATACGTTTCATCATTTCTCTGTACCATGGTAGAGGCCTCTGAACCAGCTTCTTCAAAGCCAAGGCATAATCATTTTAGAAATAATTCCAAGACTTATCAGCAGCACTGACATAAGATTAGAGACGCAACTACAGGTTATTAGGAAAACGTACTGGCTGATTATTCTAACCTTTTTTTTTTTAAATGTGTAATCTATTGATTTTTTTCTTCTAATTAATACTTTAGTGAACTTACCAATTATAAACCAACAATTAATATAATTCATATTAATATATTATTATAATATTAAAATTAATATTATATAATAGTGTCATTTTTTGTACACAAATTCTTAAATGAAAATTTTAGACAATAAATTAATCAAGAATACAACCCATTACCCCATATCTCAGTGCGTAAACAAGACAAAACATTTAACATAAATTAGGGGTGAGCAATATTTATCATCTACGATATGATAATTGTTTTTACATATGAAATCTGACATTAAGGAATGTCACTCAATTTGGAATACAAATCATTTGAGTCAAAGCATTCTCAGTTATGAAGCCTGTTAGTAATATTTTTTTATTCATACATCATAAACAAGAGCTCTTTTTCCTGAATACCAGCAAATAAGTGTGATCAGACATTTGATTTTGATTTTATATATCGACAAACAAGTCGCAAACAAGAAACACTGTAGTGTTTCATCCCAGAATTAATGCATTAAGAATGAATTATTTGAACCAGTCATTAAATTATCTAAATGAATCACCTGAATGAACGGTTTACTTAATCACTTAGCAAGACAAAATTATCATTTACTAAGCGGAATAATGTTTAATTACAGTAATCAAAAAGCACCCCAAAAATTTAGATCATTTTAGGTCAATATTGCTTTTCCCTGTGGAACAAATATACACTGAACAAATTACACAGCTCAGTATGGCTCTTGCAGACAACTAGCTCTCTGTTCACACAGCACACGTTTGCTGAGATTACAACCAAGTTCTAAAAATGTGCCAATGTCAATTAGGTTACAGAACGCAGCTGTCATACTAATAAAAAAAAAAAAAAAAAAGTACAATATGAATTCAGCCGTACTAAAAGGTGTTGCTATACAAGCCATTAGCATCTGCTCTATAGGGAGCCATGGACTACATGTGAAATTATGTACTTCTCCACTGTATAAAACAGTTTGTGAAGAATAATATGGCCAAACTTACAGAATTCATGAAAATGTTTTTACCATCTCGAGTAGCCACCAAGACTGAAGCAGTGAAGTGACACAGATGATGTCAGTATGTCATAACAACATGCTGAATATTGTGTGCCTTCATTATACTCATACTAAACGCACCATTACATTTTAAACTATTTAAATAATTCTATTTAAATAATTCTAGTTAACCTAAATTTTAAAAGGCTCCAGTGAGACTTTAGTTTCAATAATTTAACTGATTCATGATTACCTGATGTCAGATCATTTTTCTCAGAGATGAAATACTATCTATATTTTTAGGCGCTTTATTTAGATCTGTTAAATCTTAAAAACGAGTTATTTGTTTTAATATGATTTAATTATTAGCCTTTTGTATTGTGAACTTCAAGCCTCTGCAGTTTTTTCACAACCCGTTTGGGAAACTCTGATATAATGTAGTCTTTAAAACACTTCATAATACTGATAGACTTCATGGGATGCTCTGTCTGTAAATGTTTGATCAATATTGCGCACAATACTCCCGTTCAAATATAAGTGATAAACAAGTTAGGTCAAAATTATTTTTCAAGTAATCAAGAGGCAGACTGAATAAATTATGAAATAATTACTAGGGCTGTATCGATTAATTAGATTGGTATCAGTTGATAATCTCACTTCATGACTTGATTGGTCCTCACTAAACCCATCTTTTCCATCTCAAGTATGACCAGTTTGATTTTTTTTACAATTTTGCAAGAAGAAAAAGATGCACGCATGTATCCAGGTTATACTTAGCAGCACAACAACATAAGGATGTAAAATGAAGCTTGCGTCACAGAAGCTAAAAGGGTCAGTTGTGGGGTGAGCGATGGCCTCTTTTTTGCCTCCATTGTATTTACTGTAGCTGCTGTGACAAGCGGAACAATTGGCACTATCCAGTTTCTCATCCCACCTTATGACGTCTCCCGGAAGGTCTGGGAGTCTCTTGCATATACAGTAGTCAACATTTGAAGTGGATCAAAACCTTTTGTCAAAATTATCCTAAAAGTATTGAAAAACACATTCCTGTATTAGGACAATTTTGAAAATATTTTGATCCACTTCAAATGTTGACTACTGTACATAGTGGCCCCATAACGCCTGCAAATTATATCCTGGATATCATAGGGGCCTTTAACACCAGGTTACTTCATGCATGCGTTTTAACAACAAAGACGCATACAAGTAGAACTTGTACAAGGAATACAAGTAGAAGAATGAATCATGCTTAATGATTCAAGAGAAATAGCTATATTGTTGAATAGACAAACAAAACAAAAAGATAGTCAAATACTTTGAAGTGCCTACTTCGAGTTTTAAAGACATCATTGTTTTGTGTAAAACATGACAGGTAATTAGGGATAAAAAGTGCAATTTATCCCAAGAGAAGCAGTGTTATTAAGCAAATCAACATTATTAAATCAGTCAAAAGTTATTACATTAACTGTACTGGTCTGGAGCTCTGGTCCGCTCCTCCAGTTTCAGTCTACACAGTAATTTAATGCTCTGTGTCCTTTGTGGCTTAACACTAGATTCAATACTTGAGGGGACTGTTAGTTCTGATGGCCTTACTACGACCCGAGCAGCACCACAGTCTTAAAAAATTTATTTTACTATAAATAAATTATATGACAGATGGCATGGTATAAAACGCACACCCACTGCCTTGACCAGCGCAAACACTGAAAACTTCTCCCTTCCCTCGAGAGCTGCATCGAGGCAAATGTTGGAGTGGAACTTTTACTACCAGATATAAACTTTGTCAGTATTACAGGAGCATTTGCACTGATTCCCCTAGAGACTCAAACTGTTTTATCAACAGGAACACAAACTGAATAGTATTAGGCATCGAGGCTCACTTAGAACAATTCATTTGGCAATTTACATAATATCTAAATGTTTGTGACATAAACCTCTTCATTCTGGAACGGAAATGGATAAACAACCAAATCACATAAGGAGGATACTGACAATCTTGTATCTCTCAGTCTCAGTCCACATGCACAGATGTGAACTCACTCACAGACACATCTGCATGGGATTATCAGATTAGTCAGCTGAGACAGTGTTGCCCAGTGTGGGTGTGCAGGATCACCCAGCCGCAGCCAAAGCCTCTGTACTATACATATCAGCGCTTAATGTTCCAGCCTTCAGCCGTGGCAAAGCCCAAACATGAAAAACATCCTTTTGGAGTCACATGCATGGCAGCAGCGAGGCGCCCACTACAAAGAGAGCTGCGATCATTGTCAAGCTGTGGGGAGTGTAGCTTGTTGAGCTCAGAATGGCCAGGTGTGCAATGTGAATGATGTGCCACAGGGCACCTGAGAGCTAGTGCAAACATGTCATGGCGTCTCGCTGCTGTGGGTTTGTGACAAGATTCATGGCTGGGTTTTTTTTTTTACAAATGACTATGCCCGTTGCATGTGACAGTCAATAGTGTTAGCTACACCCACCCATCAGAGGGTAGACCTATATAAACACAGCTGCTCCCGACACATGGTTGGTTTAGAACAGGGGTTCTCAAAGTCTCAATTCAAAGGTCCAAATCTGAATTTATCATCAATGTCAACAATCCAGAAAACATTTGTTAGTTCAAAATGTAATTTTAATGATCATGTACATACTTAAAAATCAACCATTTAAAAAAGCATTTTTCCATATAAAAATACTTTAATAGAAAGTGCAAAAGGGGTAAAATGACAAGTGACACTTACATAAAGTGTAAGCAATTTTTAGGAGAAAAATAAAAATACAGAGCAGTTTAATGTGAGAAATGGCACTGTCTGTATTCTATCAGCTGCCTAAATATTTGTTCCATAGTGACAGTTGACAATTTTTTGTGCATTTTGTGCGTGATTTGAGCAAAATTAACTCATACCTCTTCGTGCAATCATCTTTGAAAACTCTAATTTTCTTAGCCAATTTTTCTTTTCTGGAAATTGTCATCCTCACTCATTCAAAGAATAGAACCTGGCAGCAGTAAAGATTGTTGCCAAAATATTGTTGACGGAATATCGTGACAACAGCGTCACTCAGGAAAACCAATTTTGGTTTCACTTTCAGACCATCACCAAAAAGACATTAAAAATCTAGCAAGATCACAAGTTTAATGTGTTTTTCACAATACTAAATCCACACTTTTAATCCCTTACAATTAATGTTCTTGAAATATGAAATGGATGTGGGTCTGGACTGAATTCTCTCAGGGCCTGGACAAGAGTCCAGACTTTGAAAAGCCCAGATTTAGAAGTTCATCGTGTTCAGCCTTTCATTGTTTTTAAATATGGCTTTTAATGAATCAAATGCTTGATTAAAAGAAGCTCTTTATCAGACCAACTAAAAATTCACACTAAATTATAAGGACTCAGGAAAAGTGGGAGTGATTTAATATAGGAGCATAACATTACAAGCATGTACATTTTTACAAGAAGAATTATTCCACTTCCATCAAATTATAAATGTTATATATCGTATTACCTATGAGTTAATTGAATGCATTCAATGAAATGTTCCATATACAGTCATGCATATATTTTGAACCTACAGTGCCAAAATGAGTCTAAAAGAATCATGCAAAAAAGAACCATGGGAATTATAAACTGATAAATTACATCATTCATTTAGCCACCATAAATGAAAATCTATACAAAAAGTTCACATCTTAATTAAGGCACTGTAAATGCCTCACTCTCAATAAACAATAAATGCTCTTTAAAATAATTGAAGCTGCAATTAATCCAATTTTTCAGGATTAAAAGGGCAGACCTTTCATCACTTTCAAGAGGTTTGAAATGTGAATGATTACAATACATCAAATCCTTATACTCTATGACCTTACTCATAGTCAGCTTCATGAATCCACTTTTGGAGACATTTTAATTTTTCGCAGTTAATTTGGCACAATTCTAAATCACAGAAATAAACTCAAAACCCAAGCAATTTCTGATTTGTTACGTTCATGTAACTGATTATATAAAACTATCTGCCGTTTGCACACTTTCAATTGTTCATGTGATGCTGATCAAAATGTATTCCTCAAGTCAATCTTTAAAGAATACATTCTATAAACTTAAGACTATAATTGAGGAACCACACAGATAAATCTTTAATTTTACTGAACGAGGAGACTGTAAAGCATTAAATCAACCAGTTATTTCTCTATGACAGCTGCATCACATACTGTACACCTTCCATTGGCATCCATGTATAGACAGAGCCCTACACAGCATTACCATGTCTGACAGTGAAAAAACAGCACAGAAACAAACTAGGGTCAACAGGCAGAGAAGAGGAATAGTAAGGATGCATGGCTTCTCAAAAGATAGTTAGAGGTAGAAAAGCCCAGAAAAGTAGACATGTTTCTAATATGTTTTGCTATTGTGAGGCATATTGTCATGACCTTACAATGACTGCGGCAAATGTTGGGAAAACAATATGTCCAGATTCATTCATATATTGTGTACCATATACATATACAGTAGTACCAGTAAGTCTACATTTTTGCAGTTGAGTTTGGTGGCATAGAGAAAAAGCATTTTCAACCAAACCATAACCACAGTTTACATCTGGAAAAAAATACTACTAACACACTACACTGTTATATTGACAACATTTTGTTCCTGGTCAATGACAACTACTTGTTCTGGTGGCTCTGATGTGTTCATTGGCAGACTCACACAAAATAGTATTGAAAGCTAAATAAGGATGTTGAGACATACAAAATGTTTTTTTTTTTTTCATTTGATTTTTGGACCTATACTGTATATTTTAGGACAGGGCTCGCAAAATTTCTAAATCCCTGGTAGCCCTTCGGGTAGGCACTCTTCACCTTTTGGTAGCCCGAATATAAATTTAAGTAGCCCAAATAGACAATACATTATTTATTAAATAAATACAAAAACATACATTTACAAAATTAAAAAAAACAATACTTAAATTCTGTCATTATTTACTCACCCTTCACAATTCAAACCTGCTTGTTTTTTTTTTTCCTCTTTTTTGGTGAACACATAAGACATTTTTAAAGAAAGAATAAAATGCTTTAAAATATCTGTATCTGTGTAAAAAAAAAAAAAAGGTTTGAAACAAGTAAGATGCATCACGGTGGCACAGTGGGTAGCACAATCGCCTCACAGCAAGAAGGTCGCTGGTTCGAGCCCCGACTGGGTCAGTTGGCATTTCTGTGTGGAGTTTGCATGTTCTCCCCGTGTTCGCGTTGGTTTCCTCCGGGAGCTCCGGTTTCCCCCACAGTCCAAAGACATGCGGTATAGGTGAATTGGGTAAGCTAAATTGTCCGTAGTGTATGTGTGTGTGTGTGTTTGTGTGAATGAGAGTGTATGGGTGTTTCCCAGTGATAGGTTGTAGCTGGAAAGGCATACGCTGTGTAAAACATATGCTGGATAAGTTGGTGGTTCATTCCGCTGTGGCGACCCCTGAAGTATCCCTTTAAGTGTAATTTGAAAAAATAAACAGACATTTCCTTTTACAAGCTGACTGACAATTACAGATCCTGTTTAATAACAGCAAAAAGTAGACAGGAATCATTAACTTTAACTCATTAACTGTATTCTATCTTTTATAACCACATACTTCTGATCTGCAGGCGCTCCAGCAAGCCCTTTCCACAGAGACATGCACACTCGCATAATTTTAAAACGAATGATTATTTATTTAGTCTGACCGACTGACTAACTAACTAACTAACTAACTAACTAACTAACGTATATTGATCTTATTATTGAATAATTGCATAAATATATGATATTTTAGATTTCGCATAGCTAACGGAATGAATCCGCATGTTCAGTTTATGCTGCTGCTATACGTTAAAGTCATTTTAAATATAAAATGTATGGTTATTAAATTTTAAACTTAGCTCAGGCTATTTCTGTATCTGAATCTTTGTGTCAGTGCAATGATCTGCGATCTCTGAGTGAGTGGCGAGTGTTTGTGTGCTTCAGTGCCAGGCATTGAAACACTATGTTATTTGAGAGGTAATTGTTTATATTATGACTTTTCTGAAGTAAAAAAAAGTGTATTTATTGCTGCCGTATCAGCAGCACAGCACATACATAATTATCTAATGCTAATGTAAAGACACTGAAATATATTTTTCCTCCCACTAAGATGGTGGGATAGATTTTGGTAGCCCAACTGGAAAAAGCAAAGCCCTGGGAAGTCAGGCTTGCGATTTTATGAGCCCTGATCTTACGGTGTGTTCACACATGTCTTCTGAATCGAACTTAAGTTTGCTTCCCCCTTTGTTTCAGATCTTATGGACAGGTGTGAATACAGCAATAGCACTCTGGTAAACAAACAGGCAAACGAACAGACTGAGACCCACCTGAAGAGGCCATCTTAGTTTGCTTCAGAATGGACTCTAGTGCAATTTGTTTAAAGTGTGAATATGTGTAAAAAAAAAAACAAAGTATGAAAGCCCTGCATCTTTTATCAGGATCCCGTAGTTTTAGTTGTGCACCCTTGCCGTCTGCTGTTGTTATGCCATAAACCATGCTCTCCAATAAACCACCATTAACAGACCCCAGCTCTAGCTCTGATACAAGTTATTTATTGATCAAAAGGGCTTTGCAGTGTTTGGCTGTTCTGCATTTGTTTGTGGTAAGTAGTCTACAGTTAGTACAGGTGTATACAACACAACTCACATCCACGTTGCTCTCTATTTGCGCATGTATACACTTGAAATAAAGCACTTGTGCAAGCAAAAGATGAGATATGTGAATGATTTCTCAAAGGTAAAGCAAGAGTTTGTCAGTGGCGCTTGTAAGACATGACTCTCAGTGGTTTTGTTTACAATTTATGATTCACTTGCTAAAAGGGCAGTGTGAAAGCAAACTACACCAAATGAAAAAAACAACAACATTGTTTGTTCCAGACCAAAGCAAGTGAACTAACAGACTTCATGATGTGAATACACCCTTAATCTGAATGATCACCTTCAGATCTTCTCTTCCCAAAAAAATCAGGATCTGACCAATTTTTTGTCATAGAAGGCAGGCTTAAAAAAACAAAGACACCAAAGCCCACATCATCTAACATCAATTACTAGTGCACCTCTTGAGGGCAGAAGAGTAAGGTTTACTTGACAGGTCTTATTACAAGAGAATCTACACAAAAAAACACAAATAAATCAGTCCCAGTAAGAATCTCATTATTGATCCACCTGTAATTGATTTTATATCAACCCCTAATGCAGTCCCTCTAAATCTGCAGTTGCACACTGACACAAGGATATGCTCTACACATTTTGAGAATGGAGACTCTGTTCTGCTGGAGCCAAAGTGGCATCAAAGCAAATGTTAACTGCCATAACTAAACAAATGCTCATGCTCTGCAAATGTCAGCGAAAATCTATGATGTTCCAGTAAAAATGCCTGGAAACCGAAAAGCTAAGGAAGATGGTACTCGTTATGGTCCAATTACAACTATAGTGGGGACAAAATGGAATATTTGATCTTTGTGAGCATGGTATCCAGACAAGCAAAACCACTGAGATGAACTTCCTTGTTATATACCAAAGACAAAGAGATAAATCTGACCTTTAAAATAAGCTAAAAAATAAAAATAAAAAATAAAAAGTTTAAACAGCAAAATGGACTGTTTTCCATCTGTCATAAAAAAAATCAAATAAAAAAAAACAATACAATTGCTGATAGACAAAATCATAAAGAAAACGGCTGGGGAAAACAGCATTGGAAGCACATAAAAGCTTTTTCTATTTGGGGAATAATGGCTGAGCAAATTGAAAATTTGTTTGAAAATGAAATGATGTACCACAGCCACACCAAGCAATACTACAAATCAGGGCAGTTACCACCAACAATTAGAAATGGCCACATTTTCCCACAGTCCCACCCTTATCCTCAGTAATTATTGCACTTCTTTGCATTCAGCTACTGTACATAATGTTTGTTGTTGGGAAGACAAAAGTTCCATCCTAAATTGCACACCTTATTATTTGCACTACAAAACGGCATAGAATAGTGCATTCTTCACACTTAAAATTGTGCACTTTTAATGCCCTGATAACACACTTTTTCAACAGATAAAACGTATGGACTGTTAAACACTTCATGCACTTAACAGTTGCAGCTTTGCTCACAAAGAGGAACGGGAGGAGCTATCAAACGCTGAGGTTGGATTGCTTTATTTTGGATTCTCCCAGCAAAATTCTCCGACATAAGAGATTATGCCGGTTATACATAGATAAGTGAATGTGGTTGTACTCATGACAGGTACTATTTGCTAATTTTGACATTTATTTCACTACTTTGGCAACCAGTAAACCTAGACTGGGAAACGGTTTGAATTTTCCTTTATTCAAAAAAGAGTTTGTGTTCCATTGAAGACAACAGTAAACATATTACACTACAGAGTTGAGTGTAAAAGTGCACAGCTTATAAGTGCAGTGTGTCATTTGGGACACAACTAAACTATTTAAGTCATAAAAGCTCTCAATGTCATAATACTGTAACTGAGATTTCAAAACAAAATAGGTAGGGCTTTCCATTCCTAGAAGCAGAGTGTGCAAATTCCAGCATGTAGTATCAGCTTAAACATGCACAAGAGGTCAAATGCAAACGAGATACACAATTTCTGACAACTGTTTTATATTTAAATGTTAAACTATTCTACTATTTACAAAATTCATTATTTTAAAGTGAAAACATTAAATCCTAATAAGCCAAGACATTACCCGTTTTGTATGTGTCATATTGGGCATATAATTAAGAGTGAGTTTGCTGATTGGTTCCTGTACTAGAAGGCGGGGCTTCATTTGCCATATTGACCTTACACTTTTCCCCACTCAAAACAATAGGAGTGACATGTCTTGTGTATTCTATAGCCTTTGGATGTACAGCCGTGGCCAAAAGTTTTGAGAACTACAGAAATATTGGAAATTGGAAAAGTTGCTGCTTTAATTTTTATAATAGCAATTTGCATATACTCCAGAATGTTATGAAGAGTGATCAGATGAATTGCATAGTGCTTCTTTGCCATGAAAATTAACTTAATCCTGAAAAAAACTTTCCAATGCATTTCATTGCTGTCATTAAAGGACCTGCTGAGATCATTTCAGTAATCATCTTAACTCATGTGAGAATGTTGACAAGCACAAGGCTGGAGATCATTATGTCAGGCTGATTGGGTTAGAATGGCAGACTTGACATGTTAAAAGGAGGGTGATGCTTGAAATCATTGTTCTTCCGTTGTTAACCATGGTGACCTGCAAAGAAACGCGTGCAGCCATCATTGCGTTGCATAAAAATGGCTTCACAGGCAAGGATATTGTGGCTACTAAGATTGCACCCAAATCAACAATTTATAGGATCATCAAGAACTTCAAGGAAAGAGGTTTAATTCTTGTTAAGGCTTCAGGGCGTCCAAGAAAGTCCAGCAAGCGCCAGGATCGTCTCCTAAATAGGATTCAGCTGCGGGATCGAAGTGCCACCAGCACCAGCACAATCCAACAACAGTTTGGTGAAGAACAATGGATTTTTCAGCACAATGGAGAACCGTGCCATAAGGAAAAAGTGCTATCTAAGTGGCTCAGGGACCAAAACGTTGAAATTTTGGGTCCATGGCCTGGAAACTCCCCAGATCTTAATCCCATTGAGAACTTGTGGTCAATCCTCAAGAGGCGGTTGGACAAACAAAAACCCACTAATTCTGACAAACTCCAAGAAGTTATTATGAAAGAATGGGTTGCTATCAGTCAGGATTTGGCCCAGAAGTTGATTGAGAGCATGCCCAGTCGAATTGCAGAGGTCCTGAAAAAGAAGGGCCAACACTGCAAATACTGACTCTTTGCATAAATGTCATGTAATTGTCGATAAAAGCCTTTGAAACAAATTAAGTGCTTGTAATTATATTTCAGTACATCACAGAAACAACTGAAACAAAGATCTAAAAAGCAGTTTACCAGCAAACTTTGTGAAAACTAATATTTGTGTCATTCTCAAAACTTTTGGCCACGACTGTACTATGTTCTGTTTAGGGTCACATGACCTGTCAGCAGTGTCGCTTCCCTGTCATTCATAAATTCTCTTATGGCGTCATTGAACAGTAAAGGATCCATATATTGAGAAACTCACCAAAAGTAGTCCAGGCCATTTTTTACTACGCTTATGAACCGATTTCAGACACACTTTTGTCTTATACTGGCTACTAGTTAAGAATGTGATTCCAGAAGCAGCCATGGTTACGATCTTGCTAAAATCATAAATTCTAAATGTTTGGCATTCCCTTTTTTTAATGCACATCTGCTCTTATTGTAAATGATTCATTGGGCATTTTATTCCAAAAAAGGCCATCAATCATTAATTAAAAAAAAAAAAAAAAAAAAAACTGTAAAATCTTGCTCTTCCTCTGAAACAACCTCTTCTGTTGACGTCACACAGGCTGTGTGGGCTAGTGGGTATTAAGCAAATGCCAAATAGCAATCTTACGTTCAGTCTGGCTCTGCTTTCTTGTGTAACATTTTTGTTGTGCTTTGCACCTTTCAAAAATCTTTTCAAAAGACAAAAAAATCCCAATGTTAGGCACCAAGTAGAATAAACACAAAAAAATGGCAGTAATATCATTAAATAACTAAACAATCAAAATGCTCATCACATCTGATGTGATGATCGCCTTCTGAAATAAATCTTTGAAGATGAGTAAAACAGATTTTTAGAGAAACCAGAAACAAGTTGTGAGATTGTATGGATGGGGGGGATCTTGATCCTTGATTAGCATTCAGAGTCGCATTACAAATGGTACCAGTTTTTTTTTTTTTTTCTTATTTCATATCCTTCACAGTAAAAATAAGCCACACATCCTAAACTGACCTCATCTGTAATGTCACTTCAGAAAAGTGTTTCCTTAAACATAAATCCATACGTTAAAATGGATGCATTCTGTAGAATCATGCTGATTGTTCAGTATCATGAAAAATTACGAGGCTACTAATAAAAAGGGATGCTTTCAAATGCCATAAGCAGTGGTCAAGGACGTGTCCGTTGTCTGTCCCACGCATAAGACGGATGTGTTGCGCGCTGTGTTGCCATCAATGTCCAGCTCTGGTGTGGGCGACGCTGCTGGACGCGCGCCATAAACCGCTCACGAGGAGCTTTAAAGTTGAACCAGAAAGGACTTGATTTGTTTAGACATTTCAATCACATTTCAAGACAATCGTGATTCTTGTTTAAACTGCTTTTGGCAGTGATTCAGAATTATGCATTCTGTATATAGGGCAAGTTATTTCCGTGACTGTGGTTTTAGCAATGTAATATCTGAGAGGTCAAGCTATAATCGACACCACACGATTATTCAGCATTAGATTTGTCAAGTGATAGTAACTGACGACAGTTAGAGAAGCCTAGTGAAGGATTCGTGCTGTAGTTCGGTTCCCATTCAGTCTACAATTTTGGTCTGTTCAGTGATGACCAAGACCACATTTACATAACTAGTAAAGGGAACCACCTCATATTTGTCAAGTGACTTATTTGATCTAATTTAAATTAATTTTATGTCATTTAATTTACGCATAATTGTATGCCTTGCCCATTACATATACTCGACTGAGTTTGTTAGTATTTGATGGCAAACAGACCATTCATTGAAATATAACAGCCTCACAAAATGAAGCAAATAAATAAAAAATAAACACAGAATTAGTCTACTTATTTTTTTTTTTCCTCCAAAAACTAATTTAGTTACTGGGAATAATAAAAAGGCTAAAAATGAAGAACATATGAACACTGCAGGCAATATAAAATAAATAAAACAATAAAATATCTTACAGAATAAAGTTATTAACTGCTCTATAAAAGGTAATAACTACAACACAACATAAATTAATTTTAACATTTCTAACACCGCTTAAGCTGTAACAGCACGAATATCAAAGCTCTTACCATCAAAAGAATCAAACACAGTATCTTACCTGATGTGCAAACAATGAGATTGGCTTGAAGGATAATAAATATTTCCCAGATTATATCCATGTTTTGTCTTCATTCCAAGTCCATTGCGCTCAGAAAAACGGGGATCAGTTGCAGATGAGTCCACCCAGTCTCTTTCCCACTGGACACCTTCCACAAGATCCTCTCCAAATCACACACATAGCACATTTATCTCGAGAACATAACGCCACATTTCAAACCGGCTGAAATCCAAACAAGACTACGTTCCGAAATAAAGGGGGTCTGGGCTGATATCCTCAGTGCGCACACTTTACGAAATGTTTCGCTGCGTCCCGCAAGCCTCCATAAAACGACTTAAGCGTTGTTTGCTGTTCCAGAACCGCTTCTGTTACGCCACGAAGATACCGGTCTCCGTTGGTCCGACCCTGCGAAAAGAGAGAGTAAAACAGTGATTTGACTTGTTCTCGTAGTAGGGAAGGTCGTTGCTCTGCGCGAGGGTAACAGTTTTAACTCAGCCAGGTTTAACGGGCAAGTCACGGGACCGCGCACTTGCTGTAAGGGGGCGTGCTTCGCCTCGTTCACGGCATGCCGTTACACTTAACAGCGAACACAGACACGGATTCATCGGTTCACTTGCTTTTATAAAGTGTCATAATGAAAGTTGTAACTATAAGATAACCTTGGGTGTTTAAAACACATGCGAGTGTTGAGCGCTCCTGTGTCGGAAGGAAATGTTTTACAAACAAGTTTAACGGGCGGCGAGTTATGAAATACTGCAGAGGAAATGTCAGTAAACAATCGAAAAAAACACCAGAGGAGAGACAGTTGGTGCTTACCTGTTAGCATGCGACAGTTTAAGAACCTAAAAAATAAAAAGAAATAGACAGATATTGAGATTTCCAGAAATCCCCGAGGTGAACTACTGCGCGCAACGGGTACGCGGACCACTGAAACAGAGTGCGCGTTCCCGCCATTAATTGCGTGATCACGTTACCTAGGCACAGGTGGATGGAGCACTGGTGTACGAGAGAGAGAGAGAGAGAGAGAGAGCGAGAGAGAGAGAGAGAGAGAGAGAGAGAGAGAGAGAGAGAGAGAGAGAGAGAGAGAGAGAGAGAGAGACACGCAGTCGTGCAGGTTGCTAATAAACAAGAATGCGCATTATAGGCTAATTGGTCGCGTAGTAGACTTATACGCTTCAAAACGCTAAAGTTAGATATCTTGAAGCACACAGTCATTAATTTGAGTTACACTGCTTTGGATATGAGTATGCTGCTGTAGGAGGAGCTGAATGTAGCCATGAACCTCAAATTCCAGCTAATGCCAAGCCAGATGGTAATTCTGCATCTAATACAATCAAATCTCATTCTTACTTCGAAATGTATGAAGTACACTCAGAAATAATCACATTTTCAGTAGATTTTTCCAATGCGTACTTAAAGGGTACCTTATAGTTTTTTTTATTAGTGCCAAAACATTTCAAAAGTTACCATTATTTATGATAATATACAGTATAGAATGACATAATTCAATTTGACATGTACTTTTTAAAATATATAAAGTGGTCACTTTTTTATTTTTAAGTGATTCTAAAAATAATAAAGAGTAGAACCTATTGTTTTAAACGAAAAAAAGAAAGAAAAAAAGAATAAAGTGACAATTGATTTGGATTTTTGATTTGCATTGTGATTTTTAATGTCATTATCACACTGAATGGCATTTTAGTGGGTGTACTCAGTAAACTGCAGCAAAAGTATACAATATCATTTTTGTTTGGCTAAGAAAAAATAACAGTGTATACTCATACACATAAAAATAAAGCTGTATTACCCTTTTATTGTTTTGAAGCTCAGAACCTTTTGTTTTGCGCATATTCAGTTATTCTCAAGTTCAAATAATGTAACAACCTTTTTGGTGCAGACAGACATTCACATGTAACAACTGTATCATTGCTCATCATTTAATGCGTTGAGATATTAGTTAACATGTTCCCATGATATCATAAAAACATTCTCCTTTCAGTTCGCAGAACAATATCACAATGCAGTCGTCCATGCTGACTCATTGCTACCTTTTTGCTTTTTTTATTGGTACAATACAGGATATGACAGAGAGGGATGAGAAAGACTGGTGATAAAAGCCATAGCAATAACTAGATGCAATACACTCATCATTCGTGGTTTGGAATTTCAGGAATTATAAATGACAACACAGAATATCTCAACATAAAATTTAATATCCTATAAATGCATATATATATATATATATATATTTTTTTTTTTATTTTTTTTTATTCTCAAAATATATAAAACCCAATCTATTTTTTCTTCTTTTTTTTACAAAAAAGTAAAAAAAAAGTTTTCTTTTTTTCACCTCACAGCAAAAAGGTCGCTGGTTCGAGCCTCGGCTGGGTCAGTTGGCGTTTCTGTGTGGAGTTTGCATGTTCTCCCCGTGTTCGCGTGGGTTTCCTCCGGGTGCTCCGGTTTCCCCCACAAGTCCAAAGACATTTGGTATAGTTGAATTGGGTAGGCTAAATTTTCTGTAGTGTATGTGTGTGAATGAGCGTGTATGGATGTTTCCCAGTGATGGGTTGCAGCTGGAAGAGCATCCGCTGCTTAAAACATATGCTGGATAAGTTGGCGGTTCATTCCGCTGTGGCAACCCCAGATTAATAAAGGGACTAAGCCGAAAAGAAAATGAATGAATGAATATATATATATATATTAAACAAAGGGCGATGCGGTGGCGCAGTGGGTAGCGCTGTCGCCTCACAGCAAGAAGGTCGCTGGTTCGAGCCTCGGCTGGGTCAGTTGGCATTTCTGTGTGGAGTTTGCATGTTCTCCCCGTGTTCGCGTGGGTTTCCTCCGGGAGCTCCGGTTTCCCCCAAAGTCCAAAGACATGTGGTATAGGTGAATTGGGTAAGCTAAATTGTCCATAGTGTATGTATGTGTGTGAATGAGTGTGTATGGGTGTTTCCCAGTGATGGGTTGTGGCTGGAAAGGCATCCGCTGTGTAAAACATATGCTGGATAAGTTGGTGGATAATTCTGCTGTGGCAACCCTAGATTAATAAAGGGACTAAGCCGAAAAGAAAATGAATGAATATTAAACAAACTCAGATTATTCTTGACTCAACCTTTATCAAGGTATGTTATTTCTCAAATGTCAGGGATGTTGTGAAAAGGACGTTGTGGATGTTGTGAAAAGAAGGATGTTGAGAAAATAATCTATATTATGGACGCATTAATTGTAAACCCTGTTGCCAATTATTGCATCTTTTCATTTTACATTTAAAATTTCATTACATATTCTCCAACATACATAAACTCTTAGCACCTTTCTTCTTTTAAATGTGTCTCAAAAGAAAATGAATTAAAGCATTTTGAGCATTGATGCAAGTTGCATCAAGCACAGTTGTGCCCATAGCAGATGACCTACAAAATATCTAGAGTGACCAAAAAAAGCAGAGTATGATTTGAGGAGGGGCCATCAGGGTATTGTAAAAGACGTGGACTGTAAAATAAGATGTTCATGCATCCGTTCAGAGGTCAACAGCTGTTTGGCTGGAGGGGTTTTGCAGGGTTTACAATTCTAACATGCAGCTATCTACCTTTAGCTGTTCTGAGGTTCTGATCGATTGGAAGTCAACCTTAATTTTCCCATCACCATCAAGTGTCACACATTGGGAGGTTGTTCTATAGCCGCGACACATTAGCCCTGCAAATGGAAAGCGATGTACACAAGCAGGTTTAATGCAGTCAGGGTTCAAAAACCAGCTCTGGCTTGTAACTCAGATCAGTGTTGTAAAGCAGTGCAGGTAGTGCTAATCAGCAGGGGTTCAATGCTCTACCAGTTCAATTGACTGCAATAATGCAAATGGAGGGCACTAATTATGATCATGCCAGCATAAACGCCAGAACGACTGGTCTGCTAATGGAAAAATCAAAACACATTAGGACTGCCAAATGATTTGATTTCAACTTCAGCCACTCAGATGCAAACGGACACTGCATGCCAGTTGCAGGACAATTTTAAATGGAGCACCAACTAGTCCTCACAACAAAACTCATCCAGTAGTTTATGTTACTATGAAATTCCTTTAAAAGACCTGTATGGAATAAACCTAATGTTTGTGTATATTTGGCCACCTTATTGGTAAAATGGAGGATTTTTGAGTGATGAATCAACACCCGCATGGTGACTCACACAAATCATTCATTAAAATTAGGAGGTGCTATAAAATTAAGCAAGGCATATTCATAGAAAACTGGCACTCAAAATTATATTTTAAAGTATTTAAATATATGTTAACATCACTATATTTGGTTAACGTGACTTTTTCACATTAAGGTATTCTGCCCTATTTAAGAGACAGTTTTTTCAAAAACTAGAATTTGGCCATGATTTTATTCATTTCTTTTGTGAAATCCAAAAGAGTTGTTTTGTGACATGTTGGGTGGGGCAAAGAGTCACGGAAGCGAAGTGAGAGTGGTGTTGCTGTTTTATTTATGGGATGCTGAAGTCATCTGTAAAGGTCTGTCATTTATTTTTGATTTGTTTGTTTATTTGATGATTAAAGTCTGTGTTCAATGTTCGCCAGTTTCCACACCCTTCTTACCTTGACTTTGAACATTGTTATGTTAGTGAAAAAACATGGTTTGAAGGAGGGACACTGTATCAGAGAGCCCTTGCAGGTGGGGAAAATTGCATGGAGAAGCGTGCTGGGTGAGTGGATGAATCCATTTCCATATGCAACAGTATGTAAGGGCAGTTGCCAGTTGTGACTGAGTCAACAAGTCATTGTCGTCCAACATGAAAGGGAGGAGTAGGCAGAGCAAGGGCTGCTGGGCATCCATATAGTCTGAGGAGTATGGCTACCATCAGAAGATAGGGGAGGTAAAAAGGTTGTCTACAGAGAAGCCTGGCACTACCAGGCACCACAAAATGAGGGTCTCTCAGTAGGTTTGGAACTGGACCAAAATTCATTTATTTTTTTCCTTTCACCTCTGTCCGTCCTCATCCTTCCTTCTCCTTTCTCTTGCCTCATCTGGTCCTGAAGAGCTACTATTCTTAAGACTTTAACTCCATCTACAATAAAACACATTCATTAATTTTCTTATCGGCTTAGTCTCTTTATTAATCAGGGGTCACCACAGCGGAATGAACTGCCAACTTTTCCAGCATATGTTTTATGCAGCGGATGCCCTTTCAGCTGCAACCCATCACTGGGAAACACCCATACACTCTCATTCACACACATACACTACGGACAATTTAACTTACCCAATTCACCTATACAGCATGTTTTTGGACTTGTGGGGGAAACCGGAGCACCCGGAGGAAACCCACGCCAACACAGGGAGAACGTGTAAACTCCACACAGAAATGCCAACTGACCCATTCATTCATTCATTTTCTTTTCGGCTTAGTCCCTTTATTAATCTAGGGTCGCCACAGCGGAATGAACTGCCAACTTATCCAGCATATGTTTTACGCAGCGGATGCCCTTCCAGCTGCAACCCATCACTGGGAAACATCCATACACACTCATTCACACTCAAACACTACGGACAATTTAGTCTACCCAATTCACCTATACCACGTCTTTGGACTTGTGGGGGAAACCGGAGCACCCGGAAGAAACCCACGCAAACACGGGGAGAACATGCAAACTCCACACAGAAACGCCAACTGACCCAGCCGAGGCTCGAACCAGCGACCTTCTTGCTGTGAGGCGGCAGCGCTACCCACTGCACCACCACGCCGCCTGTAATTTTCAGGTAATATTAAATATATAATAGACATAAGTCATGTTTTTAGATATGTTTCATTAGAGTTAAACTCTTCAGAACAGTGGCCATGATGGACTGGAGTTGCTCGTGTCTGGTATACTAACCTGCAAGGTGTGATGGGGTATACGGTACATGATGAGTGCATTGACAAATAGTAACATAGTGTGCTACACCATCTTCAAGTCACACAGGGGAGTTATGTAAAGATAAAAAAAAAGGATTGACGATAGCGAAGGATGAGTGGACCAGGCCTGAGCAACTTTTTGTTGTAGTTTTTGCAGTAGTTATCTGTAATGGGCTGTCACTTACTTTTGTATTGTTGTTTGTTTATTTGCTGATCAAAGTTTGTGTTCATCGTTTTTCAGTTCCTACCTCCATCTTCTCTGGATTTGGTTTGCCCGGGGTTAATTTATGGTTCCATCAAGGAATAAGCTGGTGCTGGACGAGCTTGTTAGAGAGACGGATAGACTTGCTGCCGTCTCCCAGAGTATGGAGGGGTGGCTGCTATTTTTGAGTGGACAGAGTCACCACTGTGGTCTGCCAAGATGGAGAAGAGCAGGAATAGTGAAACAGGGGCCCACAGTGCTGACCATCAGGAGACAGCGGAGTGAAAGACTTTCAGGCACCACAAACAAGTGTCTTAAGCTGGTTGAGGACCAGGCAACAATGTGTTTCCCAGAACCAATTTTTTTTCCCACTCTCCCCTTTTTTCCCCTTTTCATCCTTTCTGTCTCTTTGTGACATATGTGGACCACACCAGTGTCAAGTCCTACAGAGGAGCTCTGGAAGGGTAAAAGTAAGAGGTGATGATAGTAAAGAAAGAGGGCCAGGTTTGGGCCGCTTGATGTTGCAGCATATATGTAAAGGAGTGTAAAGGTACATGTATTTGTCCCTAACCTTCACAATACAGGCATCACAGTTCAGTTAATATACTCCAATGTAGAATACCATCAGTCCAGATGTGCCAGTCACTGGAGATAAGTAGAAGACAATCATAGCAGTGCAACAACTGAGGGTCCATTTACACAGAATGCCTCTTTGCATCTAAAAACGTGAGATGGAGTGCTCAGGAATAATTACAAGTGCAACCTCCGCCATGTTGCCATCAAATAAAACAGTTGTCATGTCAACTTGTTACTGTAAGCAGAAGTTGGAAAAGCTTGTCCCACCTTCATATTCTTATGATTCGTCCACTGCTTTGGAACTGACATTGATTAGCAGCGCTGCTTGTAAAAGCATTTTTTTTTTTACTTGTCACAGCATTATATAGATGCTATGTGTATAATGGTCACACACAACGGATACACACACACTGTACCATCTCATGCGCACATAAGCCATAAGTTTGGGGTCCATTTTATACACATGAACAAGAGCAGTGATTGAACATAGTTCACTATTGCAATAATATATATATATGAATGGACCTCAGTTTTTAACATTTTCATTAAAAGAGATTTAAATTATGAAGCTTATTGAATCTTAATGTAATGCACAATTAATGTTTTTCCTTTGTTTTAATAGTTTTATAGTTGCTTAACCTTTGAAAGTTAAATACACTGTCTCCTTATTATGAATTTTTTAAATCTATTTATTCTATCTATTCATTTTGAACTTTCGTATCACAACAAAGTTTTCAGTTCTCTAACAAAACAATTCTGCCTGTTTAAAATAAACAGAAAAAAAGCAAACGCTGGGAATTTGTTGCTTATTCTTGTTGTAACTAAACCATATCGAACCATGACCAAAAACGTAGGTTTACCGAACTGTGACTTCTGTATATCGTTCCATAATATAAACAGAACCTTCACAATTAGATTGGATTAAATCAGACTGACAAGATGATGGTAAAAACAATTGAAACTGTCTCCGAAATATCTTCCATGAGAGAAAGTCAGTCATACAATTTTGAAACAATGAGGATGAGAATTTCCATTTTCAGGTGCTTTCCATGTATATCAAAGGTACGAGTGTAACACAATTAGGTTGTCAT
This sequence comes from Danio jaintianensis, assembly GCA_903798115.1. Classification (NCBI taxonomy): domain Eukaryota; kingdom Metazoa; phylum Chordata; class Actinopteri; order Cypriniformes; family Danionidae; genus Danio; species Danio jaintianensis. Next base: position 3,421,478 of record CAIGQV010017602.1, on the reverse strand, counting down.
GTTTATTTAAACTTACCTCACAGTTCTCTAAATTGACTCCACCATGTTCCATTTTGTTTAATATTTTCTCAGCAAACCCAAGACTGTATGTCACTCACTCTTAGCTCCCCATCTCCCATGTTACTCACAATAATGGGATGTATTTGCATTCATTTGACCATGTCTATTTGCTGGAGAGGAAGTTATAAACAAGACATACGTGACCGGACTGAAAATGAAAAATATAGTGCACTGTTACAATTTGTTATGCTTTCAATAATAAAAGTGCAGGTTAAATTTGTAGGGACAGCTCTCTTGGGTTGACAGGTATTAAGAATTAAATGATATAATGAAAGTAATTTTTCTTCCACTGAAGAGAGAGAGAGAGTGGCAAAAGTAATCTCAAGGCACAAAATGTTTTATATTCTTGACTGCACTTCTCAACCTCATTGACTTGTATTAGGCATAAACTTAACTATTTTGCAATATTCTAATTTCCTCAAACTTTTAAATACACCGTATTGCAGTATATAAAAGTGATGGCCACTCAGTTTGTTTGCCATCGCTGTGTCTGTAGTGTTTATGGAAAAAGCTTTTAATAAATAATCACTCTTCTAACAATCAACAAATTGCATTGTGTTTAAAAATACCCTGTGTGGCCCTAATACCCATCAGATTACCAGCACTAATGGGAATTGGTTCATCCATACAAATGGCTCATTTGTTTTATGTGATTTTTGTTTGTGTGCTAGTTGATGTTAACCAGAGGTAGAGCATGTGGTACTCAATTATACGGTTGGCTGATGTTCAGATGTTGATTGTCTTTCATCACAGCTCTATAGCTCGTTGCTTTTAATCGCCCCACCACCACCCTAACACTTTAAATAATATCACTTGATATATTGATAATCCTGCTATGCATAGTTAAAAGTTTAGTATTAATATTGTCACCAAAGCTGCATGCATTTGATCTTAAAAACGGTAAAAACACAAAGACAAAAATGATAAAGATGCCATTTTAAAAATCATTCTAAATATATTTTTTTATAAATTATAATAATAACAAGCTACAGGGCAGCACGGTGGTTAGCACTGTCGCTTCACACCAAGAAGGTCGCTGGTTCGAGTCTCGGCTGGGTCAGTTGGCTTTTCTGTGTGGAGTTTGCATGTTCTCCCCGTGTTCGCGTGGGTTTCCTCTGGGTGCTCCGGTTTCCCCCACAGTCCAAAGACATGTGCTATAGGTGAATTGAATAAACTAAATTGGCTGTACTGTATGTGTGTGCATGTGAGAGTGTATGAGTGTTTCCCAGTACTGGGTTGGAGCTGGAAGGGCATCCGCTATGTAAAACATATGCTGGATAAGTTGGCAGTTCATTCCGCTGTGGTGACCCCTGATGAATATATTGACTAAGCCGAAGGAAAATGAATGAATGAATGAATGAATGAATGAATGAATGAATGAACAATCTACACTACAACTGCAATGGTAACTACACATAGGAAGGATATTGCTGGAAACTCTCCAGATAGCAAACATAAAAATCTGAATAAATCCTGTTTTAAAGCAGTAGTATTTAAAGAGGCAGATGACATAAACAGGGCTTTATTGTGTGTTGATATACACACTAATATAGTTATATAATATGTATACTTTAGTTTTATACTTTGAATAACAACAGTTATTTCTGAAGATAAAACTGAAATATTTAAGATTTTAATGTGAAACTCATGTGAACAAATGTGAATACCTTGGGAAACGTGATGGGTTTCACGTGAAAATATTCCAAAAGGACACATTTCAAATGCATTTTATATGTATTCTATTTATTGTGATTTTAATATGTGATTACACAAGTGAAGCTCATATAAAGCTCATGTGATTTTTCATCTAACCAAGGGTAATGTATCTGATCTTTTATTTTTATTTTTTTTTACAAAAATTCTGAAGTTGCTTTTGCTGCTGCTTTTTTTCCTAAAAAGAAACTCTGAAACCCTACATGCTATTATAGTACTTTAAGCTCTTCAATACCCAAAAAACAATACAAAATATATGATACCTTATAGCTCTATTTTCCTGTGGAAACAGAACCTGCACAATGACTAGAATGTTCATAGCATGTTCCTTTCTGAACATATTACATCCCAAGAGCTCTGAGCTTAGCTGTTAGTACAGAGAATCCATGGAAACTGTGTTCAATTTCCTTGCACAAATAAGTTACTTAACTCTGTTGGACTCCTTATGCTCATAGCTTTTTAGAGAACTACAACACCTACAAACAAAACGTGCCTCACCCACACACCATTTGGTCTCAGAAAACCAGAAGCACAATGATCAATACAGATACGCACACGCACACACACAGTACAGACACATGCTTATATAATAATTATAATAATAATTCCTTACATTTATATAGCGCTTTTCTAGACAGTCAAAGCGCTTTACACAATGGGGGGAATCTCCTCATCCACCATCAGTGTGCAGCATCCACCTGGATGACGCGACGGCAGCCATATTATTACATACCTTATATATAGTGCTCAGCATAAATGAGCACACCCCTCACAAATCTCTCTTTTAAACTACAAGACTACTTTTTATAGGATGCTATACAATACATTTTTGTGTATATAGGTTACATTAGTTAGTACCAAACCAAAATTGGAACTAAATTAGCAAAATAACTTAAGAGCATCGTGCAAAAATGAGTACACCCAAATTATTCATTAAGGACAAAAACATTATTTAATTTTAATAAAGAGGAAAAAAATAATAAAAAACATAAATATTATACAATGTAGTTAAAATTTTGTTGGTTGTAATTTATTTTTGTAAAACCTCAAGGGATTATTTTTTTATTCCTGAAGATGTTAGGTGACCAAACTCTTATTTTAATTAATATAGCTGTTTAATAAAACTGTTTTATATATATGCAGAACATTGGTCTATATTCACTGAGAAATTAATAAAAATATATAATTTTTTTAAAAAGGGGGTTCCCCGTGTTTGCATGGGTTTCTTCCGAGTGCTCCGGTTTCCCCCACAGTCCAAAAACACGCGGTATAGGTGAATTGAATAAACTAAATTCGCCGTAGTGTATGAATGTGCATGAACGAGTATATGGGTGTTTCCCAGTACTTGGTTGCGGCTGGAAGGGCATCCGCTGCATAAAACATAAGCTGAATAGTTGGCAGTTCATTCCGATGTGGCGACCTCTAAAAAAAAGACTAAGCTGAAGGAAAATAAAAGAATGAATAAAATAGGGTGTACTCATTTACGCTGTGAACTGTATATTGCTATTAAAGTGTTATATAATAGGTCCACACTTTTTGTATTATATGTATACTTTTTTATTCAAATCACTTTTTTATTTTCAGAAACTACTACATTTTCAGAAATGACAGCCTTTTTACTTAATCAAAAAAAAAAAAAATCTCACTAAAGCCTTGTTTGTGGGTTGTGGACTGTCCCAATTGCAGCTTTTTTCCAGCAATTCACACAAAGCGCCATTAAGCCAGGACACCTGTCATTACTCTAAACATTTTAACTGATTAATGAGTGCAGATTATCTGTCCTTTCCTGTGAACACAATGACCCCATAGTGGATTATTACTTACTACACGTGACAAGTTTCGAACACTGAATCAAAAAAAAAGATGTCAAAAATGTTGACATAAACAGTTATAAAACCCCATCTAAGTGTTTACAGTTAGATTAACACAATTAATGCTAAAGTAAATACTGCAGACAATCTGTTAAATTGACTCAAAAAGCATATAAACGGGATGTTTAAGACATCAATATAATATATCTATGTTTGTTTGTTTTTTGGTAACTAACTACTCAAATGGTTCTTACTGAAGACATACTAACCTTATGATCTTTTCAGAGAATGATATTGTCACACTAATGGGTACATTTACACAACACAGTTTTCAGCTTACAAACTAAAATATGCTTGCATTTGATCATTCATGTATAATAATCATGTTTTGGGGACCTAAATACAGAAAACAGTTTATTATTATTATTAATATTATTATACTATTATCGTCTATGTACACTGTAAAAAAATGTAATGACAAAAAGTCGTTGCTTTAACTTATTTTAATAAGTTAATCAGGTTTCAACAAAATTAAAGTTACCTTAATATTTTTAGTCAGTTTGATTGATGAAAGTTGGGATGACTGGAAAAGTTAATTTGATTCAACTAAACAAATTTAAGGAACCAATATTATTTTACAGTGTGTAAACTACAGAATAACATTTATTAAACAGCAAAAACAAAATAAATACATAAAAGTTAGTAAAATAAAATACTTTTGTAGAAATGGTATAAAAATGGTATTAAATGTATGTACATCAGGCATACAACACAACAGCCTGTCTCATTTATTTATTTATTTTTTCAAATTCATGTGAAATTCCCTTAAATTTCAACTATTTGTGAAAAAATATATTTTTCATTTAGTTGACCCAGTTTCTGAATGACTGCTAGTAAAATTCTTCTAAAAAGTAAAAAAAAATATGATATCAATATTTTATTTTGGGGAAATACATTGAAAAAAGTAATATTTACCTGCTTTTCTCAACAACAAAAAAACATTATTAAACATTACCTAACCGACATACATCAAATTATACAAACAAATGTCATTTTATGGTTTTAATCAGGCAGAAAAGGCTCTTTAAGGTAATTGCACGTTACCACATAGAATTCATAGATTATATTCTAGTTTAAGTGCACTAACATTCAATTTAGTAAAGCTACAGAAAACAGTCATTTGTGTAATTGGATGTTTTGAGGAGGCAGTTCTTCCTCTAACGGAAAAAAAAGCCTCCCTGTTCCACAAGTTTGTGTGTTGTTGTTGGTGAGGAATGGCCTTCACATGGATGTTAATATTTTAGATCTTTCCAGTGCCTCGTAAGTAAGCAGTCATTTAGCCAACACTTTTATCTTAAACGACTGACAATACAGTACACGCAAAGCCCTGTGGAGTAACCAGAGGTTAAATGCCTTGCTCAAAGGAACAACTGTGATGCTTCAAGGCTTTCATCTCAGAGGGTTCAAACCAGAAACATTCTGATTATCAGCCCTAAAGCCCCATGATATGCCCAAGGGAGCAGTATCCTCCTTTTTCCATTCGCTCCTTAATGCAGGCATTTTGTCAGCAATTTCAAACTGTAAGCAATCAGTGTTTTAAGAAACTGGATACAATGAGTTGGCATTATTCTCCTCACAGTTCATCCACAGAATGTCAAATGGCAATTTATTAGAATTAACAAATTGCTTTCGGTAGACCAAAAATAACCCTAAAAACTTAAGATGAGTTTTTTTGGCAGCAATATTACAGACATTATTATTACTTTACTGTAGGGAATACAAAGAGAAAACAATCTAGAGGAACAAAACGGTGTACTCAAAAGAGCGGACATGCTTGTGATACTAATCTAATTCGTGTTAAAATAACTTTATGTATTACATTTATTTCATGTAGTAACAAAAAGATAAGATTTTTAAGTCAAAGACAAAGTCCCAGAGGCACACCTACAATACTTACATAATCGGTACATAATCGTCTGAACATTTTCTTGAGCGTTTGGAGTGATGGTCCTTCTCTGTTGACATCAGTTTGATGACTTCAGCCACAATATTCATAACCATGCCCTTCTTACCATTAGTTTGCTATGAGGGAATGAGGTGCAAAAACAAAGCCCCGACCCCCTACTCAACATTCCGTTTCAGTTAAAGTACATCAGCATACTGAAATAAAAGTCTCAGCAGCTTCTGGTTCACATGGACTTTAAGTACGTCTTACAATACTTTGTGATTTCTCATGAATCATGTAGAAATTTCAGAATGCTTTACATAGAGCTCTGTGAAAATACAGAAAAATACTACAGATACATACATTTATTAAGTAATTGAATTATTTGCTCTGTACACACTATACACTGTATATTGAGGATGGTATTTTTTCCATGCTCATCGAGGCTGCGTTTATTTGATAAAAAAAAATACTGTAAAAATGTAACACTGAGTAAAATTTACAAAAATATCTGAAGAGTTCAAATGCATAAACCTCTAAGTGCTGTTTAAAATATTTTTCTAAAATGTGCACTTTGCTTATTATATTTATGTTCAGAGTTATTCACTTTAAATGCAATGAAAATAACCTATTAATTGCCACAAAAGTGAAATAATTCACAGAAGCCATCTGAAATGACAATTTCAGATTGCACTCACAGGCTTTTGAATTCAAACTTTCATTTGTAATAATTTAAAATGTTGAAAATAAGTATGTCTCTTAATTTTGGGGAAAACATCCAATTTTTGTGGACTTTTCTAATAAATACAAACAATCTCAGCAATTTTAGTTTTGTAACATGTTAAATATCTTTGCAGTTGCTTTTGATCAATTATTGAATTATAGTGTATAACTTTTATGTTTAGTGTCATTATATTATTCTATATGTGGATATATAGAAAGCAGTTTGAAAAAAGATATTATATTATATTATATTATATTATATTATATTATATTTTATTATATTATATTATATTATATAGAAAGCAGTTTGAAAAAATCTGAGTCACGTTATTTGAAGGGCTACAATAAAATAACACATCCTCTTTTCTTTTTTCTTTCTTTAATCCCAACAAGCTTTCCAACCGAAATCTTGTTATCCTTTATAATTATCTCCACGCCACTGCCCGGCTTGACACTCTCTTCCCTTCCCATTTCATCAAGTTACATTTCAGCTGAGCCTTTCTGCCAGAAAAGCTTATGAGGCATGTCTGCTAGCAAAAGCCAGTGGGCAGATCTGTGTCTATTGATTAAAGCTGGCACAGTCTAGGCTCCAGCACCAGGTGAGGGCCGCCTAATGTAGCCTTTTAGTCTGCGGTAGTGTCAGAAATAACAGGGAGGCTGATTGTGTTAGATGGACACTTCCTCCCATATCCACATTAGCTCTCGCTCTCCGTCTGTAGTTACGCTGCCGTCCATAAATCTCTGCAACTTTTGTATCAGCGCTACATTGATCCAGCCGCGCTGTAAATGTTATGGAGTTGGCACTTGGAACTAATGCGAGCATGACAGTCACCGTGGTGCTACTTCCTTTTCTCACAGCTCCGTCTGATTTGTTGTCACTGCTGACTAACATTTCTGTATGCTGCAAGTGATACGGGGTTATATAATCCGGTGTCAGTCGATGCCATTTACAATAAAATAAGAAAGACGTGCTCTGAATAAAGTGTTGTCCGTTAACAAGTCTTTCAAGCTCACTAATGGATATGGTTTGTTCAATGCAAGATGTATCAGAGCATCTCTAATCTATGGATGCAGTAATGGAAAGTGCTCACAATGGAGTAGATGCATGTGTTTAATGGACTCTGTCTGTTCTGCCAGGAGACTCTGCTGTTGTATCTGACACTCCACCTCCTCTCGTCCCACATTGCTTTCTGTCTTAATTACTTTATAAACCAATATACAGTATAGTCGTACACTGCGAACATTGTTCAATGAGGCGGTGAGATACAATGGAGGCAAGGTAAATGAAAGATTTTTTTTTTTCTCCCTGCTGCGTATTGCTGTAATTTTCTCCTGGTTATATTTGTCATTCTGTTAATTAGCCAAAGAAACTCCTTGTGTTGTTCATAATGCCTTTAGTTGCCTACAGATCTTTTAAACGGTCTGCTTGATGCACATTAGAGACATTTACTGGTCATTCAGACATTCATTTGGACGGCAAATTTAAAGGGTTTGGAATTAGGTGTTTATTATTGTGATTTATACTATGTGGGGCTGTTGATTGCTTGATTTTGTTTGGCTGCCCAATGTTTTAGGTGTACAAGGAAATGCTCAGCTAAAGTAGTTCCAGGGAGGTCTTGACTGCATTACAGTTCCATATCACTACGCCAAATGATTTGAGTTATTTTAAAGGTCCTTATAGACTACAAATGCTACAAACCCATAAAATATTGACAAAGCAAATATATTAAACGATAGGATAAAAAAAATGTTTTAATTTCCAACAAAAATAATATAAACATTTCTCATCAGCGCAAAAGAAATGTTGCCGTTCTTAAAGCAGCTAGAGAAGATTTGCTCTTTGTAAGTATGCATTATTTTCTATAATTACATGGCTATATGGAATACTTGATTCTGATTGGCCAACCATGATTCTGAGGTATGTTAGATAACAACTAATTAAATGCAAAATTCATGTCACGTGAACGTTTGAGACCAACAGAAGATGTGAAATTGTGACCTCTCTGTACAGAAATTAAAAATATATAGTGATCATGTGTTTTATCAGTGTAATGTCTTTTTTTTAGCCCATCCTTTCCTTCATAGCACTGTCTGACAGAATTGCAGATAGAATGGCCTGAATGGCCATCAATTAATCCTCTAATAACCTCTAATAAGGTTCATCATCAATTATTTCATACGTCACACATTAAAGTTTAAAATAATAATAATAATACAGTCAGTTTAATTTATTTCTAGTACTGTATATATATTTTCAATTGAAGTAGGATATTTTACAAAACAGAGTACTATTTCTTTTTTATTAATACTGTTTTTCTTCAAAAAAAAAAATTAAATTTGTTACTTGACATTTTTACTCTCTATTTCCGATTGTTTGAAAGTATAGTCCTTAGTGGTTAAAAATAAATAAATAAATAAATAAATAAATAAATAAATAAATAAATAAATAAATAAATATACATATATTATTTTATTTTATTTTTGTATTTTACTTACACAAGATTGACACATGCAATGTTATTGCCTGGTATAACTGTGAAACAATAGTGATCAAATTGGTTCTTCATCATTAATTCTACACAGAAAATGTAAATAATAGCACAAAGTCATCTATAATCATTCACCATAAACTCGTTTGCTGTGAAATTCCACTTTGACATGGCCCACTGACCCTGAGCCTGTAAACACAATTTTTCTAACTCCATCTGAAGGCTTTGTTAAAATTTTTCTCAATAACTTTGAGCATTTTACAAAGCATTCCTAATAGTTTTAAACCAGCTACATTTCTTGAAACAATTCATACAAACAACACGACATTTATCAGTTGCTCACAAACAATAATATTCATATATAATTTAAATGCTTAGCCTTGGTCTTCATATTGACTGTGCCCTGTCAGTGTTTTCTGATGTAAAGTATGGTTATGCCTTTGATGACACTGTTTACAATCCGTATGGCATATCAAAGTCATAAATGCACATTTACACAGTACTGTATGTGGGATATATGTATCATGCATGTGCTATGCCAATCTGTATAAAAAGTCAATGGAAATATGCAGAAAATAAGCTTGACAGATTATGACGACTAATTCTACCATTTTGCATTCAATGACATTTTGCATGTAAAGATCTAATGCCTACTGTACATGTTTTGAGGGGTGAGACCAGTCAACAGAGAACCTGTGTAATACATTTTTATATTCAATTGCATAAAAGCATCAAAGCATTAACAATTTGTTCAAAAGGAAGACAAATTGCTTTTATGATGTGCACAAGTGACTAGATGATGCGGAGGTTGATAAAGTAATTTTGAGAATGTCAATTCTGATCTAATATATACTAAAGCAACTGAGAAAAACGCATTACATCCTGTCTATTAAGAAAGCGTTAGATTGGTGACCTTAACTTTGTAATGATGCCTGAAAGACAATGAGTGATAATTACACTGCAGTATTTACCGGTCTGGAAAAAAAGGGTGTTAATGGTGGGAAGGTTATTAGCTGGGGAACACTACAGATATCTTATTTAACAGACAAAGAAATATGCTTTGAGGCTCCTTGAAAAACTAGAAAAAACAAACAAACAATCAGATGCAATTGCAGAGCTTCACACAAGGATACTTTTCCACCCCCAAGCCATTGTTTCATAAGGTGTTATGTCACTGCAATCTCATCAGACAGACTCATTATGCATCAGACATTTCCTCTTTTAGTCTCTTTACAAAAACACAGAAAATTTACTCAGCCCCTTTCTTTACAGAATCACTTTTTTGTTAGAAGTCTGGGATTATCTGTGGCAATGCCTCTCCGCAGTAGAAATGAATTCAAGATCACAGCTCCCAGGAGCCCAACAGCAAAGACAGAAAGATATTCTTACCCATGGGAGTTGGGTATTGGGATTTGCAGAAGCAGAAAAAAAGAGTATTTACTAACTTTTTACAGAAGAGAACAGACGCTAAGGATTATCTTCAAGCCCTCAATGCAAAGGCATTACCTGGTGGCCTGGACACTTTTGCCTCTTTCAAGACTGTCAGCATATTTCAGAACAATTTTCAAAAGCATAAAAGAGAGATTATCTCAAGAATAGAAACAAAGGGAATCAGGCAGTTTACCAATCCTGCTAAAGTATGCTCCCTCCGTGAGAAAGCCCAGCAAGGCTGACAAAGCCCCCCGTTGGGATAAAACAGCCCTTTAGTCTAAACTTGATGGTAAGTGTTTAAAAGAATAAGGGGATCAGCTCTGGTTTTGTGATGCAATGAGAAAATTCAATACAGATGGATGGATGGATGGATGGATGGATGGATGGATGGATGGATGGATGGATGGATGGATGGATGGATTCACAATACACAGACAGATAGATTAAAAAACAGAAAATTGGATAGATGGATGAGTAAATGGAGATACAAAGAGAGACAGATTGTAAAATGGATGGATTGACGGATGGATGGACGAATAGACAGAGATACACGATACACAGACTGTCAGGGTCGGTGGGTAGGGAAAGGAGCGAGGACTCAATTGCAGAACAAAAGGGTATTTATTTATAAATAAAATAAAACAAAAATGCAAAAACAAACTACCCCGAGGGGGAAAACATTAACAAAACAAATAAACAATCAAAACAAACTAGACTGGGCAGGCTGGCAGGGATCAGGACAAGGCAGGAAACGACAGGGCTGGACACGACAAGATGAGATGAGACGTGATGTGATGAGATGACGAACTGGCACAGGACAGCAGACATGAGGAGAATATAAGCAGAAATAATTAACAAACAGACAGGTGAACAGGATAAACTAATAATGGGTTAACAAGGAGGGTGGGACTACACAATAGACGAGAGCACATGACACATAGAAACAACACAAGCCATGTGCTCACATAACGAGACTAGAACACGCAGCCAATGAGAGAACTCATTAACCTCGTGCTCACACAAGACAAAAGCACGCGGTGCATGTAAACATGCACCACGTGCTAAACACAACACCAACAGAAGACTGAACAAGACACGAGCACATGATAAATGAAAACACCCTACCGTGCGCTCACACATGCAACGTGCGTGTTTCATCCCAGCGCCAACCGAAACCGAAACCAACTAGACTGAGACGCTGGGAATGAAACACCACGCTGCAGACACAAACAAACACCAGGACAAGAGCGCGCATCTAGAGCACGCCCGGACCTCGCGCGCCCGCATTAAGCGGGAGCGCGCAAAGCCCGAGGCGCAGTCCCGATGGCACTCAAACAGAGACAGAATGACAAAACGAGTGCTCGACTCGAGAAATTTCGAGCCGAGCACAACATACAAGACACGATAGGACTAGTGTCTGGACTCTGCCACCAAAACAAGAATTTACAAGACCGGAGTGGCAGAACCCTGACACAGACAGACTGAAAAACAGAAAGTTGGATGGATTGATAGATATATGGATGAACAGATGCAATGACAGATGGACGGATGAACAGATGAAAAAATTGATAGAACAAGATATACAGACAGACAGACTGAAAAACACAGATGGATAGATGATGGATAGATCAATGGATGGAGATACACAGACAGGCAGATAAAAAAACAGAGATTGATAGATGGATGGATGGATGAACACATGCGAAAATGGATAGATGAATGAATGAATAGATATATTAAAAGAGATACACAGACAGATGTGCTGTGTTCGAAACCACGTACTTCGCTACTATTAGGTATGCTAAAAGCAGCAGGCAAGCGATTGAGCATGGGGGGGTGTCACGAGGAGTGTGAGTTCAGGAATCCAGGTCCGGTTGGCCCAGAGAGGCGCAACAAACAAGACCTGCTCCTCGTCCTCTGTGCGATTAGGCTCACTGGGGGAAACGCATAGGAGAAGGAGAAGACGGCGAGCGAGCTGAGATATGCGACGGTACCGTATACCTCCCATACTGTTGATATAAGCCACCGTTACCATGCTGTCCGTCCTGACCAGCACGTGTTTCTGCTCTAAAACCGGTAAAAAGTGGCGGAGAGCAAGAAACACTGCCAACAGCTCTAGGCAATTGATATGCCAATGCAGGCGGGGTCCGGACCACGAACCCGCAGCTGCATGCTCGTTGCACACGGCCCCCCAGCCCGTGCTGGAGGCATCCGTCGATACGACAACATGCCTGGGAACTTGCCCTAGGGGCACCCCGGCCTGTAGAAAAGCAAGATCCATCCAGGGACTGAGGGTGCGGCGACACAGCGGAGTGATGAACACCCAGTGCGTGCCCGCACGCCATGCCCGTCTGGGGACCCGATCATGAAGCCAGCGCTGAAGTGGTCTCATATGAAGCTGACCGAGCGGCTTGACAGTGGCTGCGGATGCCATATGCCCCAGGAGCCTCTGAAATAATTTCAGTGGGACCACTGTATTTCTGTCGAGCGAGCTCAGACAGGAATGCACCATGACCTCCCCATCACCTTGGACTGCTCCTTCACCGCCGAGAACTCCTGGGTAAAGTCCCCGACGGTGTCGCCGAACAGGCCAGCCTGGGATATGGGAGCATTAAGAAAGCGAGCTTTGTCAACATCTCTTATATCTGCCAGGTTTAGCCAGAGGTGGCACTCCTTGACCACTAATGTGGCCATCGCCTTCCCCAGGGCACGAGCAGCCGATTTGGTGGTCATGAGAGCATAATCGGTTGCCGTGCGGAGCTCATGCATCAAGCCCAGGGAAGAACCACCCTCCTGCAGCTCAGCCAACTTCTCCGCTTGGTAGGGTTGATAGGTGGCCATAGCAGTGCAGGGCGGATGCAGCCTGACCCGCAGCGGTGTAGGCTCTGGCCGTGAGAGACTCAGATAACCTGCACGCTTTGGAAGGGAGTTTGGGTGGACCTCTCCAGGTGGAGGCGCCTTGCGGGCAAAGATTGACCACAATAGCGCGCTCCACCTGAGGAATCACCTCATATCCCCTGGCTGCTCTGTCGTCAAGGGTGGTGAGAGCGGGAGCGCACAAGGTCCGGGCAGAAAAAGGTGCCCTCCATGCCTGCGTGAGCTCACTGTGTACCTCCGGGAAGAAGGGGATGGGGATTTCCCCCTCTTCTTAGCCCCCACGTAACACCTATCTAAGCGGTCCGGCCACCGAGCTGGGGGACAAGCCATCTCCAGTCCTACGGCCGATTCAACCAAGGATAACACGGCTAACATGTCCAATTCCAAATCTGAGATCCCGCTGACAACCCCGGAGAGTGGTAGGAGATCTGGATCGTCATCGGAGCATGTTAACCCACTCTCCGATGCAGCGATGGACATCACGTCCCCGGTGTCATCTAATGAGAGCGGAGGATGGACCAGCGCTCCCACTCAAAGCTTGGACAGAGCACACTGATGAGGAGCGAGGGGTCAGTGGGTCCGAAGGCGATGGAGAAGCCCCCACTGTAACCCTCAGGCCTGCCCAAGTGTTAACCGCTTGGCGGGGAGCAGCAGGGGTGACGCACCCTAATGCTAGAGTACGCCGCGACCTTAGTTGTGCAACAGTCAAGCCCTTGCAGTGAGGGCAAGAACTGTCCGCGAGCACCGCTTCAACATGCTGGACCCCCAAACATGTGATACAGTGCTCATGTCAGTCATCCGGGGCGAGGAAACCACCGCATCCAGAAACGCACGGTCGGAACGACATCTTCAAAAAGACGCGCTGCTCGACCTTGTTGCTCTCTTAGGGAACTCTGCTTTTTTAGAGAAAACTGCTCTTTTATTGCACCCGCGAAATGCCCAGGGGACGGGAAGCCCAGATCAACTACCGCTGTCACGTCTTCTCCCACACTGGTGAGTAATACTGTTTCACACTGGAAATCAGCTTAGCAGAGGATTCTTCAGTCTCGTGATAGGGTCTGAAGCGAAAATTCTAATGCTCGCTTCTCAGCGGCTGGCTGATATATCCCACTAATGGCTAATCACTGGCAGCTGTGGAGCTTAGCTCCGCTAATTCATTTGGCATTCATTGGCCTGTTTTCTTACTCTTCAGAATGATTGGTCGCCTGGTGTACTCCCATAGTCTGTTAACAGACACACGTTGGAGTTCCCATATGAAGGAGAACTTTTAATTTCAGGCTCAGGAAAACATGTTTGTATCTTTTACAATTAACAAAAACTGCATAAATGTAAAGGGTTTCTTATAATATGAGATTATATGCACAATGTCAAGGTTAAAAATATTTGCGTTGAATAATCAAACAAGACAGGAAAACTTTAAGCAGGTTACTTGATTAAAAATGTTATACCTACTATAAAGACAACAACAAATTAATGTTAACTTTTTTGAAATTAAAAATATTTATTTAAATTAATGTTCATTAAACCTGCAATTTTGTTGTGCTTGTAAAGTCAGTCACATGATAATGTAAAGATGGCAGATGACGTAAGATCGCATTCATACTTAATGAGATTTGGCAGTTGAGTACCTACTCTTTTAGTCCTCGTTAAGTAAGTACTTAACCAAAGTTTGAAAAATAGAAACATGGATGGATGGACAGAGATACACAGACTGATAAATTAAAAAAAAAATTGTATGAATGGATGTATGGATGGATGAACAAATGGATAGATAGACAGATTAAAACAAAGATGGATGAATAGACAGATGCAACGACAGATGGATGGATGGATGGATGGACAAATAGATAGAACAACATACTAACAGATAGATTGAAAAACAAAGATGGATGGATAGATGATGGATAAATGGATACATGTATGGAGATACACAGACATTTTGATAGACATTTATAGACAGATGGGTGGATGGATAGAGGGATGGATAGATAAACACATGCAAAGACAAATGGATGAATAGATAGGTTGATAGAGATACACAGACAGATAGATTGAAGGTTGGAAGTATGGATGGATGGATGATGGACAAATTAACAAATTGATTGACAGATACACAGACAGACAGAATGAAAAACCAAGATGGATGGATGAACGAGAAGATGCAAAGATAGATGATGGATGACAGATACACAGACAGATAGATTGAAAAACAAAGATGGATGGATGACAGATACAAATACAAACAGTCAGACAGACAGACAGACAGACAGACAGACAGACAGACAGACATATGGACATATAGATAGATAGATAGATAGATAGATAGATAGATAGATAGATAGATA